>PVHP010002593.1:60858-87822 GCA_004024765.1 Zapus hudsonius
AGAGAGAGAGAGAGAGAGAGGGAGAGAGAGAGAGAGAGAGAGAACTAGTGAGGGGCAGACACAACAATGTTGTAGAATAATTCTGAGATGAAACATTCCCTCTTTAGAGGAGGATGGAGTCAAGAAGTCTGAGAGAGCTGATACTTTAAAACAAGACAAAACAAAACAGAAAACACCATTCCTAAGGTTGTAAGAGGCTGACCTAACCGCTGACTACTTGAAGAGGAGACTCTCCCACCTATCCTGCAGCTGAGCTGACTTTAGTGTGCTGGAGACTCACCAACCAGCTGAGCTGCCTGCAGGTCACCACCTATACTGGGGTGGGCTTTGCCTCTGACTCATCCATGCTTCTGTAAGCACCTCTCAACCTGCTCTGTAACCAACCCCCATAATCTCATTGGTTCACCAAAATTGGTTAAATCTGAGCTATATCTGGGGTGTGTTTACATCTCTCCAGGGGAAAAAAAGTCTTCTGAGAAACCTTTAATCTAGCCTTTCCCCCTTTTTTAAAAGCATATGGATAAAGCTAAGTAGAACAGAGCCCTCTTTCATCCTGGAGACAACGTGGCCAGGCGCCTGAGTGGTTTCTTTCATCTGCTTGCTCCCTCTTTATCCCATTTCATCCCCTGGTCCCCATGGGCTTGCTTGGGTTTCCATTACAATTGGGGTAATCTGCCATGATCTTATTTCTCCTAAATTTCTGCTATCTGGGAGACAAAGCAAGAAGGCCCTCTTCCTAGGTGGAGTAAAGCGATATGGACAGAATCACTTGTGGATCCTTCCAGAATCATGAGTCATCATTTGAACTTCCAGGCTTGTGGCACTAGAGAGGAGGCCACAGATGAGTAATGAGTGGCATACTTCAGGATAAAACACACAAGAGGCTCTGGGCCATTTCACAGAGCTGCTATGAAAATTTTCAGCCTCTGAGAATGAACATATACCTCAGTAATGGGGGCCCAAGGATGGTGGTGGTCCCCAAGGGACAGAGTAATTGCCTGAATCACTGGCTGCAAAGAATTCTGAAAATGCATTTGACAATTACGGACAAAATGATTTATTAAGAGAGTAATGAGTTTTCTCTCAGGTCAGTTATAGTAATCTTGATAACAAAATTATTTCTGCAATAATGTCACTTTTGCTCATCTCATTTGTAGATATTTTCTTAAACTGGGAAAAAGTGGGGGGAATGAAGTTTTATTGAGGTTATAAATACTCATGGGGAAGAAATTTTCTGTTTCTGGATTAACCGCCAATGAAAACTTACTTTTATTTATTTTTTAAATTCTTTTATCTGCTTCATCCTTGTCACTTTGTTTAGCCCATTTTATAGTTGCTTTCAGCAGAATACATTTGAAAACACAAGTTGTGTGAGTTTTTTTTATTTCCTGTAGCCTTAAGAAGAGACTGGGGATGACTTCTAGTCTTCAGGTTGGCCTAGAAGGGAAGAGAAGAGCCCAGATGTAGCAAGCAGGTGGTGAGGTTGTGAGAAGGAACAGAAATTAAGATGAATTACCAGTGGCAATGGGAAGGAAAGGCTCAGGCAGTACTTCAGTGGGACAGAGGAGGGAAGCTTATTAATAGACTCTTAGGGGGAACTATTGAGATCTTGACCTGGAAAACAGCCCATTCTAACTTTCTGAATCAAAGTTATTAATAACTCTATCCAATACTCTGGGAGTTGTTTAGACTATTTCATTCAACTCTTAATCCCTAGCACACAGCACCAGGTTTCACATACTTGTCAAGCATTCAATATAGACACACTAATGATCCAATAAATCCACTTTCTTTGAATCAAGGCCTTCTACCAACCCCATATTATATTTTATATCTCATCTCCTGAAGAGATTCTTTCTTCCAGCTGGATGAATGCTTTTCTTTAATTTGTAAGGCAGAAGGAGTGAACACCCTCAGTTCAGTGTGCCTCACTTTATTGACTTTTCCAAAACTCCTCAGAGACTTAAACTCAGAGGCCACAAACCCATAGGGACAGTCTTTTCATTACAGTTTCAAACATCCAAATAACCACCAGGGAACTGGAGGTTAGTTTCTTCATAAACGTGTAGACATTTCAGTGTTAGGCAATTTGTGTTATTTAAAATCTCTAAGGAAAAAACTTTGCCCTTAAAGAATTTTAACACTCATGGTTATATACACATTGTCAGTACATCTCAGGGGACATGGCACCTTCCAGTTAGACACTTCTGATCCTACAAGGAAATGTCATTCTCCAGAAAGCCTGAGCTGATGTAGCACCATGTCCTCTGTTCGCTCCAGTAGACTATTCTCAGCACTGTCTTCTTGGAGAGAAGCTGCCGAGGAGGCTCCAGCGCTTTAGGATTAATAATTAGATGAGACAGTGTTTTTAGAAGTGAGGTAGGAGGCATGATGTGGGGGCGGCATGCAGCAAAGTGTGCAGAGGAAGAAAAGTTGAGAAAAACGAGACACTTCAGAGAGCTGTCAAGATTTTTTTCTGTTGAGGATCGACCTGAGCTTTTCATCTTGTCTCAAAAGGGCATTTGTCCTTATTTGTGATAAAGTCACCTCAGTTTTATCCACTATCAATCAAGTGGCCAGACTGTCAGATTGGGCCTGGCTTCCCAGAAGGACTGTACACACAACCAATCATTATCATTAAGATGAGCACATAACTGCTGAGACCCAGTCACAAATGGGGACACAAGTCCATATTGCTGGCGGCTTGCTTCAAGTACCATTGCTTGAAAGATTGAGATTGCTCTGAGCTTTCAGCAGCCTATGCAGGTTTGGTATAGATTAATGAACTGTACATAAAGACATGATGCATTTAAAATTATATAAAGCAATTCATCATTGATCTTGGCCTTTACCTAAAAGGTAAATCATCATTGATCTTTTAGGTAAAGAAAAAAATAAATTACTGTTAATTTCAATTTCTGAGCTGGTACTTACATCCCCAAACTCAAGGCCCAGACGGTGAAAGTCTCTTAGATACCTGTAGCAAAATTCTTGTTCTGAGAATCTTTTTGTGAAGATAAGAAATCACCACTATGTAATGATTTTAATCTTAGTACAGTTTAAAACAAGCAAACAAACCAATGATAAAAATTCTATTCGTGTTACTAACAGACCAAGCCAACTCAATTTGCATTAATTAAGATTTCATAGACCCTACATATTTTGATGGTTGAAACTTTTTAGGCTCAGTAAGGCTTTTATCAGTTAACTATATTCAGCACGGTTATATTTCTGTTTTGTGGGGACACAATAATTTTAAGAATACAGTCAATAGAATTTAGAGTTCTATGATACAAAGAGTACATCTATTTAGACTTCATAAACTCAATTCTTATGGGTCCTAAGTAGGAAACACTTAGTAAGCAGGGAGAGATGGGGACCATAGTAAAGTTATGATAGGTAGTACACATTGCTATTTAGTTCTAGCCAAAGAATGTGGGCCAGTGTTTCATTTTACATAAGAAATCTTTTGATTTTTAAAAGTTGGCTTAATGAAAACAAACCAACAAGGTGTTTTTGCTGGCCCAGCAGTTGGTGGTTTTCAGTTTCTGAGCTGTCACCTGCATCCTCGCCTTGAAGTCTAGACAATGAAGGTCTCCCAGATGCTTGTGGTAAGGCCTTCTTCTGTTCTGAGAATCTTGGTGTGTAGACAAGAAATTATCCCTACATGAAGGAGATTGCAGAGGCACTTCACTCCCTTAATCAGAGCTCAGACCTGGACCCCAACATCAGCAGATTTCTGATAATCAGAACATGTTCAACATGAAAACAGAAACGCCTTGCACCATTATTTTTCAAGAAAAAAATAACCTACAGAAGTTAAAACAAAGACATGGGAAGGCCTGAGGAGATGTTTCAGTGGGTAAAGTGCTTGTCCTGTAAGCCTGAGAACCTAAGTTCAGATCCCTAGCACCCATGTAAACGCTGGATATATCCCAGTACTAAAGACTTGCAGATGAGTAGATCCTGTGGCTTGCTGGCCAGTTCTTCTAGCTGAATCAGTGGGCTCCAGGTTCAATGAGAAGCTCAAAAAGTAAGGCAGAGAGCAAATGCAAAAGATACTTAATGCCAACCCTCCTCCAGTCTCCATTTATACAGAGACACACATGCTCACATAACACACACACACACACACACACACACACACACACACACGCACAAAAAGAAAGCCATGTTTCAAAAATAATAAACTAAGCATACATGAAAAAAATTCATGCTATATATTTAGGATCACAGAGGGTTTACTCCAATAAAATTAAATTATGTTTTGAATGGACTGAGAAACTAATTTAGAAGAACTGAACATTTCAAAATGTCATCATGGCATAAGCAAAGACCAGACTTGAACAATGAACTAAATATCTTTTGCATTTTAAAACACTCATAGAAAGCTTAACATGGGAAAACACATGTACATCACAGAATAAAATACAAGAACAAAAAATGCCCATGTATTTTATTTAGTGATTCTATCCTATATATATCGCCATGATTCAGAACACATATGGAAGCGACACAAAATTTGGGAGAATGATAGTATTTGGTATATTATACTTACTAAGGCTAATGAATAGGCACATATTACATTTTAGAAAAAGACAGTCAACAAGAATCAAAAGAAACAATCAAAAAAGATGCTCTGATTAATCAGAAAATGTAGTTCATGCAAACACTTCATATCCTCAAGCATGACATTTAACCAAAGTTGTGCTGGCAGCACACTATCCTTTTTAATATTAGATTATTTAGAAATCAATATCCATGAAAAATAATCAAGAACCCATCAACACTAAGCATTCAAATATTCCCCATAAAGGAGATCTCTTACTCTGAGAATTTATTGGGAATTCATGCTTAAAAAACATTCTCTGCAAGTCTTTTTTTTCTTTCACAAAACTGCTATGTGTAAATATGATTTTTTATGAGACTGAAAATCTCTGTCCACCTGTCCTTTTCTGCATTATTAGCAGTCCCTTGAGAGATCCCTGACTTGGTAGGATTTTATTCTTGGTAGGTTTTTAATGTATTGTCTTCCAGGGTTTTCTTCTTCATTCTCTCTTTTTTGAGAAGGGTTATCTTATTTCTGCAAATGTCACAGGCTGTGAATTCTGACTAAACCAGTCTTCCTAAGCAGTGGCTAGGAATTAAAAGTTTAGGTTGCAAGGATTAAAAGTTTTAAATGGAACTCAATATGTGGATTGACCAGTAAAAATAATAAAAGTCTTGCTTAAGATCACCCAGCTGATCCTCACATTATTTCTTCCACTTTGAACCCTTGGGACAGAGATGGAGATCATTCTATTATCATTTAGAAAGGCTTATTTCACCAAGCACAATTTTAGAGGAGTGCATAAGTAATTAAAATCTCCTCATCCCCCCATGGATGGGATCATGACCCTGCCTTGATGTGTCTTGCTCTCCTCAAAGGAGAATTTGAGAATTAGCATGAGGAGTGCTTGATTTTGGCTTTGCTCTAACTATGACTCAGGGCATGTTATTCATTTCCAGGATCTCATCTATAACCATTTTATTTCCTTGTAAATAAAGTCATGGACTACATAATGATCTAAACTCTGGCTATCAGAATCCTTTGAAGACCTTGAAAAAGTAGAGATTTCTAAGCTCTACCTTCAGATTTAGGATGAGGATGCAAGAGGTCACTGCCTTTAACCTTCTGGCTATGTATCAGTTATTACTGCCCAGTAATAATAATTTTGGCCCCAAATTATGCTGTTGACTTTAAAATAAAGTAAGCAGTGTGAGAACTGGCAGCCAAGAGAGTAGTAATTTAAACAATATATACATATTTATAATTTATTGAATTTCAAAAGAATGCATAATCTCAATAAATATCTTTTCCATTCAAATGCAGTCTCTAATGTTATTCAAAATACCTCTTATTCAAATGTTATACTATTACCAATCTAAACACTAATATAGAAAAGGAAGATGAGAGAGGAATCAAGGACATCTTGATAAGATAAAAGCAAATTCCCATATTTGACTGTATTCCAAATCAATTAATTGAAACCAGTGAATATGCTTGAGCTGGAATTGTTTTTCTCATTAAAGATATAGCTTTACCGAAAAGGGTGTCAGCAAAATTTAAGGTTTTAATTTCTAAAAAAAATACATACAAACATATTTGAACATTTAACAGAGACGACAGATAAGTCATACAACACTGAAAGGAGAAAAAAAATGGCAGCTATGTTGGGGATCATGGCTGCCAAATGTTGTGTTTCATTTCCAGGGCATGGTTGGTGCCTCACCTGGGACTGTTGTCAGAGAGGTGCTCTTGTTGAATAAAACAGGTTTTGCTGAACATATGACAATCACCTGATCACCCTGGCCCTTCTGTGCCACTGATTGCAGTCGTGTCTTGAAAAGTGGAATTGATGTAGTACATTGTGATGTGGCTTATCAATAGTCAATAGTTTAATTATATTCAACAGAATCAAGGCTTAACCAGGAAATCATTTCAAAGGAAGAAAACAATGGCAGGAAATGACACATTTATGATGCTATGACCATTCTGGCTAAATTTTAAAGGAGGAGTATTAAGAAAATAAATCTTACATATAAAATAATTAACAACCTAAGATAAGGCTACATATGTGGAAATACAGACTACAACAGGAGAAGATACAAGTCAAAGGATATAAAGTAAGAGATGTGTGGGATGAGCAAGTCGAACTATCTAACCTACATTGAGGACCATGTGTGGTATCCAGAGATTTGCTGGTGTAGTCAGGAGGATGCATGGGGAGGGAGCTTGAGGAATGGGTAACTAGAAGATGAATATGTTCACTGGTTTTACTATAGTAAAGACACACACACACATTAAATGTCTATTGTGGTTTGAGTGTGAAATGTAAAATGCTCCCCATGTAGCACGTAGACACATGCATTTGAGAATCTGGTCCTCAGCTGCTGGTGCTGTGAGAAGGTCTTGGAGCTTTTCAAAGGAGGAAGTGCATCAGTGTAGGTGAGTATTGAGGTGTTATAGCTTGGCCCCACTGCCTGGAGTGTACAGTGTGCCAAACCACATACCCACTTCTGCTGCCTTGCCTTCTGCTCTGTTAATGGATTGTAATCCCTGGACCTGTAAGCTAAAATCAAACCCTTATGTGTGTTCTTGTCAGGGCACAGCAAGTGAAATAACTAATACAATGCCTTAAATGTTCACACACTTCGTTGAAAAATTTCCTCAACTTGGTATTATTTTTTTTCTTTTCTAAATGAATCTTAAATATGCCCATTTCCTACCTCATTATTTACTTCATTTTATCTCACTATCCACCCAAATCCAGTCATCATTCATAAACTAGCTCAAGTTCCATCTTCTTCCTGAAGCCTTCCAGATAAATTTGGTATCCAAAGATCTTGCTCTATGACTTCACTGACATGTAAGCCACAGGATTGTTTTCCTCAGTGAGGCAATGATGCTACTCAGAATATTGCATAAATGCTTCAATATGAGAACACTTAATTCAACTGTTGGCATCTTGCAAACTGGCAGCCTCCTTTCTTTGTATTACTTAAAGTAGTAACACTGGGACATCTTGGACATGTTGCCCACAGTAGAAGATACATTTAACGCCACAGTCCATTATGTACTTACATATAAATATATAATTTAAAAGTTCCAAGAGCAGCATTTATCCTATGCTAAATCTACTTCATGGTCAGTTGGGAACTGGGGTTTGAAAACTCCGGTTCAAGAGTGGCACTTACTGATTACTATGGGATTGATGTATTTCTCTCACTTAAAAATCATCTCAAAATTTTATGTGGCCTTTAGGCTCCCTTTGGTCCACATTTCAGAGTTGTTTGTTCTGGTTTTCATATGATCATGCATTTGTCTTTTGAAGTCATCTGGGACCTTTAAGTGCATGGTATATTCACAATGTTCCACTTTGTATGCCGAAGCACGGTTACAAACTAGGTGTGGTGGCGTATGCCTGTAATCCCAGCAATTCTCATGGTTGAAGCAGGAGCTCACAAGTTTGAGGCCATCCTGTGGTACAGAGTGAGCCCTTCTCTGAAAATTATATATCGAGGTGTGGGAGATGGGTCAGTGGGTTAAGTGCTTGATGTGCAAGCATGAGGACCAAGTTAAGAACCCCAGTACCCACATATGATGCCAGGTGTGGTGTTATGCACTTGTAATTGCAGAGATAAGGAGGAGAAATCAGTCACTCCAGGTTCACTAAAAGACTGATTCAAAATAAACTGGACAGCCATTGAGGAAGACGTCTGACATTGACCTCTGGCCTCCAAATGCACACAGGCACATGTGTACTCACATGTATACATACGCATGCATATCACACACAGAAAACAAGCAGAGAAAAAATGAAGAAGAAAATGAGTCCTTGCATTTCTGTAAAATGCCAGCCTCCCCTCGCTCATTCTTTCCTTTCCTTTTATGACATGCAGAGTACTGGTTCTTGACATCTGGCAGGTGAAGTCATTTAGGGCGAGAATTATGACTTACTCCAAAATTTCACTCCTCTGAGCAGGCAACTGAAAATTAAACTAAACAGAGTTTGTAAATATCGGACGGATATAAATTTAGGTCATCCCAATCAAGAAGAGCCTCCCTATGATCTTTCACCTTACTTCACCAGATGGAGTGGTTTCTGGACAGGATGAGTTAGCACCCTCTCGACTTCAGACTGTGGGTGCATTCTGCTTCCCTCTTCCTTTCCATCTTCTTACCTTGTGTATTCACAGGATTATTCTCCTGCCCCTCTGCATATGTAAGGCTCTCTCCTGTCCTCTTCACCAAGTCTGTTCTCTCATCCTTCAGGTCCCTGGGAAATCTACCTTGTTCTTTCCACTGCTCTCAGCCTGGGTTCAAAGGGACCTCCCATAGCAGCCTAGCTGTCATCGTCTATCTCCCTGATAAGTGTTGTAGGCTCAGACTGTGTCTCTTTCATTCTTTCATTCCACATTTGAGAACCATGTCTAGTGGCTGCATGAATGAGCAGGTGACTGGCGGCCTGAGTGGGTGAGTGCACAGAGGACAAGGGAAGCTTCCAGTGAAGGAGCACCAGTGCCAACTGGGACCAAAACCATATCCTCCCTGTCTGAGGCAGGCAGTTTTGTATTATTCTGTGTTTCCACCACTGATATTTTAGTGCTTCTCTGTAAGCTGCACATTTTGTGACTGGAAATTCAAGTAGGGGAGGGTATATGTATCTAAATATATCCTTTCAAGTATATTTGAGGCATAAACAAGAAAATGTGATAGAAACATAATAAAAGTGTGTTGGGCACACTCCTTCCAATTTGGGGACAGCTTGCTGGAATCCCCCTCCTCTCCAGCCAAGACGGATCTGATTCACCTAGTGAATGGCCTGAAGGTGAGGTGCTATCCTAGTCATTTTGCAACAGTCTAGTTAGCGATGAGGTAAAGGAAGCCTCACCACACCACCACACACTACAGGTTTCTTCTTGAGTTCCTCTGCTGTTTCCAAAATACATTTCAATGGTAAAACATTTAGACTTGTGATGGCAATGTCTGTTTTGTTTTGTTTATGAAACAACAACACAGTCTCTCACTCAACACATACACAAGCAAACTTGGAAAAAATTGTTCTTTGTGATTCTATTTCCAAAGAACATTCCCTAATACATTTGAGGACAGCAATAGAGAAGATTTTCTTCTCTGTGCTGTGACTCATTGTATCTATTCCCACAATTGTTACTCAGGGCAGGCCAATGGTGAACACAATGGAAAAGACAGAATGGTTTATAACTGGAAAATAAGCACATTGGGGCGAAGTACACTCAAAGCATTATCAAAGTGGAATATGCAGAGGCACCAACCAGCACAAACAAAAGCCCACGCAGGAGATGTGTAAATATTTCATGAAGCTCAGCCTTAATCAACTCTCTCTCCAAATCTTTCTGGTGTCGTAAACACTTCAGTTTCTTCCAGTCCTGCCATGACCCAGATTTCTTGCGAAAATAAAATGATAACTTAGACCTATGGATTTTCAACAAAGGTGTTGTAAAAAATATTTAGGTGGAGTGTGTCAAGGCAAGGCGTTTACTAGAGGGAGAAGATACCTGAATCAAAGCCACTGAACCAGAGCTTCGAAGGTGGCTCTCCATAGCTGCTTTCTCCCCATCCTCCTCCAAGCCTCTGCCTTTCCCCATCCCCTCTGCTGCTCGCTGGACATTTACATCATCCTAACCTTGAACTGCCTAGTTTCAAGCAGCAGTGTCTCCCAACGGAGCCCCAGAGGCCTTGAAACCTGGTCTGCATTTGTAGCCTGCCTGCCTTCCACCCTGGTCACTTTCCAGGGTCTTAGTAAACCCTTCCCTCGCCCTTCATGATCACGGTTGTGCCTGAAATTATGCCCACATCCTTGCCACCTGCCAGGATAGCATGGAGATCTGCTCTGTACTGGATGGCTATTTCTTTTTCAGACCTTTTCTAATGTCTACCTCTAGAGAGATGCTTATCACTTCTACTCTGGATCTTGATTTAATGTGATTCCAAAGTTCACCTCTAGACACCGAACAGGGCTCTGCGATGATTTCCCCGTATCAACCTCTACCCACCCTTCCCCTTCTCACCCCGCCTACCTCGAGAAGAAATATATTATATATATTGCAAATGTACATGCATACACACATACAACTGTGTGCATATTATATATGACTCGGGTTTTGACCTTAAAGAAAATAAGCGTAGGAAAAAAAAAGGAAAAATGCCAAATACACACTGGTGCGCGTGTACACACACGCCCCTTTCGCATATTCGCAGTGTGCAGATGATCCCAGAGAGAACCTGGAACCTCAGCTCAGCGCAGCTCGCTGCTTCTCCCATTTACCTTCCAAAGCAGAGCTTAGGGAGCAATGACCTTGCAGAGAAATCCATCACCTGGGGGCGGGCGGGCGGGCGGCCCGACCCTCCCCTCCGGGGCGAGCGCAGGATGGGCCAGGACCCGAGCAACAGGCGACGGGATCCCGGAGCTCCAGGGGGACCGAATTCCTCCCGGCCGGCCGGGCCTGGAGCTCGGCTCGGTCCCGGTCCCGGGGCTGGCTGCCCGGCGGACGGAGGAGGCGCGCGGGCGGCTCGGGGGCCGCAGGTCGCCTGCCTGCCTACCTGCTGAGTCCCGGCTCCGCCGCCGCGGGCTGCGGTCCCCGCCGGTCCCTCGCGGAGCTGGAGCCCAGGCTGCTGGCCGCCGGCGGCCGCGCGGCGCGCCCAGGAACTGCGATTACTATGCACAGCGCCGGGGCGCGGCGCGCGGGAGAGGGGCGGAGACCGGGGCCGCCGGGCTCGGGAGGCGGGCGGGCGGCGGGCGTCGGGACGGCCCCGGGCCGCCAGGTGGCGGGTCTGCAGCCCGCCCCGAGATCGGGGACACGGGGAAGTTAAGGAGATGGAGGAGGGGCCCGGGGACCCCTTGAGCCCCTGGGCAGGAACTCTGGCCTTTGCTCTCCGGACAGATCGCCTGGCTCCAAGGCCCTGTCTGGACTAGTAGCCCCGACCTAATGAAGCCACGTGCCTAGACCACCCTGCGTTTAAGAATGACTTGTGAAATGTACAGTGATCTACGTTTGTGGAGTTCCTCCTGAGCCCCACTCATGGCATGGATGGCTGTGCAAACCAGCCCAGCTCAGCGTCCCACAAGAGGACCTATCAGTGTCCTCTGGAGAGCAACTCTAGATGACCTTGACTCACATAATGCTGCTAGGACGGAGGAGCATTTTGGCAGCTATTGTGCAGAATGCCTTCTCTGGAGGTCTTCTCACAAAGACCTGTCTAGGTGGGTTTGACTCCTTTTAGTGTGCAAATGCAGTGGACACTTTTGCTTGAGATTCCGGCAGTGAGTGCAGCCAGGACCCAAACCTCTCCTAGAGATATCCTTTCACTGTTACCTAGGATTTAAAACTCAGGAGTCTTGTTGGCAGGCTTAGGGCAGATCAGTGGATCTAAAGTGCAAGTCCTAGGATGTTCGCTTCTAACACTGCAGGGTCATGTGAACGCTCTGACCACAACTCCAACCAATATGTCATTAGGTAGGTGAGGGGTTTTAAATCTATGCCTGCTTTCATGAAGCTCTAGTGATTGATAGATTTTCTGAAGGTAGGTTTAGAAACGTGTAAAAGGCCCCTGAACAAAGAATGCTGCAAATCAACTCTCCTGACTCATTTTGGTGGACAGAAGGAAGGTGTGGGTGCTGGGTTGTCTACCATGCTCTAGGCCACTTCTGAAACGTCTTTCTTACAAGGGTGCTTATGGTGTAATATTTACAGTACCAGAGTACAAGGACAGGCACCTTTATTCTCATTAAGAAAACTTTGAGGAAATGATTTAATCCTAGTATTTGTACAGCATGAAAATTTTTATTTGTCTTCATAGATGCACTATAAAAGCAGATATAATTTTACTTTACACTAAAGGAAGTTGATGTGGTGATTTTCCTGAGATTATTCAATTCATATCATGGAGCAGGGCCTAGATTGTGAGAGGTTCTAATTTCTGATTGGTTTTACTGGTATCTCTGTACTAGTTTCCCATTGGTGCCATGACAAATCACTACAAACCATGCAACACAAATTTATTATCTTACAATTCTATAGGACAGACATCTAAATTGGGTTTCTTAGGGAGAATATTAGTGTCAGACAGGGCACTGCATTGCTTCTGAAGGCTTTCAGGGAACAAGCTATTCCCTCCTGCTCTGTTCTGCCTGAGTTGACTTGTGATCACATCCTATAATCTCTTATTCTGTTGTCCATCTTTGGACTCTGACTTTCCAGCATTTGGCTTAGTTGACTTCATGAAGTCCACTGAGAAAATTTAGTGTTTCTTCTGTTATATAGGATAAGTTATGCACAGGCCCAATGAGTTAGCACATACATATCAGTGTAAGGTCATTTATCCTGCTATCCTAGTCAGCCACAGATCGCTGTGATGAATCTTCAAACCAGGCACAGTTTATGGGAGGAAAGGATTTATTGAAGCTATAGATCCAGGGGAAGTTCCATAATGGTGAAAGAGGCTTGGCCCCTTTCACAGGTCTAATCAGAGAGAGAAATGCATTACCAACACCACACACAAAAACAAAACAGGTAGGGGCCCAAGAGAGAAATCTCCTTCTCCTTTATATAGCCTTAGGGTGGAGGTCTTGCAACCCTATCCCTGACTTAATGGCTTCCTGAATCTCTGGAATTTTCTTCCTTCACTACCCACACAGGAAGGGATGCTCATTTCTAGCTCCCCTGAGCTTCCTTACATCCTGCCTCCTACTGGTAGACTGCCTTCCTATGAATATCTTCAGAGACCCATCCAAGATTATTTTAAAAGGTCAAGATGACCACAAAACTTAACCAGCACACCTGCTTTTTATTAACTACACTTAGCATACATCCTATAACTTCTACTATACTTTATCCATCCTTTTCTGCTTAATTTTTAAAGTAATTTTATTGGGAATTTGGATATATGAACATATTTCAAATTAGTTGTATTCCTATGAGGCTACCCTCTTTTGTCCCTGCTCCCCCCCACATCACATTCCATTGAAGGAGTCCTCATCCTCAGTGTGGGTTATCAGTATTCTCTACGGGTTCATGAAGGCACCAGGCACGTCCTGTGGAGAAGATAATGACTCACAGCATGCCTTACAATGTAATGGCTCTTACATTCTTTCTGTCTCCTCTTCCTCAATGTTCCCTGAGCCATGGAGGAAATGTTAAAAGTCTTCTTTAGTGCTGAGCTCTCTGAAGCCTCTGATTTTCTACTTTGATGGGTTTTGAGTCTCCTCAGTGTCTACTGCCATCTCCATGGAGAAGGATCTCTAGCTGGGAGTGAGAGTAGCACTCATACTTAAACTGCCACATCATCCACAATGCTTTTGTGCTAGGCACTCAGAGTTCTCTTTGTTTTAATGGGTATTGGGTCTCCCTGGTATGTACAACCTTCTGTAAAAAGCAGGTTCTCTAAACAAGAGTGCAAGTGTTGGATATGACTGTCATGCCTGAACTAAACATGCTGACAGCATGATTGATGTTCAAAAGCATCTTAAGTCAAGAATGTTTATGATGGCAGAGCCAAGTAAGCACCTATGCTGGGCTGGAAAGATTTCTCAGGGGTTAAAGGTGCTTACTTACAAAGCCTAATGGCTCCGTCTGATTCCAAAGTAAAGCCAAATGTACAAAGTGACACAGAAGTCTGGAGTTTGTTTGCAGTGGCAGGGGACCCTGGCATGCCCATACTCACTCTCTCTCTCTAGCACATTCTCTCTCTCTTAAATGAATAAAAAAATTAATTAAATATATATTTTTAAAAATCTATGTTGATGCAAGTTGAGTAATAAAGATGCTCCTATCTCAAATTTGATAAAGTAACTTAAATCCTAATCACAGGCTCCCATGCTTTGCTTAATATATTTTCAGATACCTTCCTAGTGAATATCCCATTATCTTAAAACCACGTGTCATA
Organism: Zapus hudsonius; assembly: GCA_004024765.1. Taxonomy (NCBI): domain Eukaryota; kingdom Metazoa; phylum Chordata; class Mammalia; order Rodentia; family Dipodidae; genus Zapus; species Zapus hudsonius. Next base: position 75,326 of record PVHP010002593.1, read on the forward strand.
AAATCAAGAAAGTTCTCCCAAAATAATCTGTATTATGTCAAGGCTGTTATTTGTGATACGTAAGTAAGCTATTTGTCATACATGTCTAAGCTGAAGAACAGAAACACAGTGGGCCAAGATTCAGTGCCTCTGATCCTCCACTTTCAAAATTAGTCAACTTGTCTTTCTTTCAAGCCTTCTCCTGTCCTCCATAAGATCTTCTGGACTTTGCTTTGTGTGAATACAGCATGAGAGCACCATCAACCCAGGAATAAATCTATATATTTAAAAGGCTTTTTGATGGGTAAAACCTCTCCATTTAGCCAAAGAACAGTGGAAGCTTCACTTTAGGCCCATGACCTTAGGGCCTATGGCCATAGGCTTTTGCCTTGCTTCTCAGTACCAGGCAAGAATTCCCTCCCACTGAGCATGTCATATCCAATCAGAGAGGAGTCAATTACCCCATAACATATATGCCACTATCGCAACCATGGGTATATCTTGCCTGACTGGTTGATTTTATATGTTACAGAATTCACTCTTTACTCACACTGTTGGTGACTTTTCTCCACCAGCAGTTGACATAAAGCACTTTTTAGTACTATGACTTCCAGCCAGCAGGGAGCTGGCTTCCATCTTCCTGCTTGATTCCTCAATAGCCTGTGACCATATTCTGTGATGTTTTCAGCCATAGGGTCTTATCATCTAGATCTGGTGGCCAAATAAGTTCTTTAGCAATGGCCTGCATCTTTTTGGGGGCCTCCTGGTGTTTGTTGAACAACAACTGTGAGGGATACACCAATTCTGGCACTGGCATTTACCAACAATAGCTTATGGATTTAGGGTAAAGATTTCTTCACCCCAGCAGGGCAATTCAGCAAAAACAATCTCTCTCTCTCTCTCTCTCTCTCTCTCTCTCTCTCTCTCTCTCTCTCTCTCTCTCACTCTCTCTCTCTCTCATAGTTATCTTTTTAAAATATATTTTATATATTCATTTTCAAGGAGAGAGAGAGAGAGAGAGAGAGAGAGAGAGAGAGAGAGAGAGAGAGAGAGAAAGAGAGAGAGAGAGAGCGCACCAGGGCCACCACCCTGTGGGTATGGCCCATGTGGGACCTGTGGAATTGAACTGGGGGCCTTAGGCACTGGAGGCAAGTGCCTTAACCACTAAGCCATCTCTCCAGCCCTCATAGTTATCTTTTAATTAGCTAATGGAGAAATGGGTTTCTAGTGTCTAGTGTCACACCATCTTTAGTTTTATGCACTCCACTCTCCTCCCTGTCTTTCCCTGTCCTTCCATACTCTTCTGTCTTCTGTATTCTGTTCCTCCCCTCATATATTATCCCTTCTCCTTATCCAGCTCTGCTTCTCTCTCTAAGACTCCTTCTAGCTTCCTGACCAGTAATACTGATGCTTACTACAATTTAAAATAAATCAAACTATTCCAAGTTAGTATTCACATATGAGAGAGAACATGTGGTGTTTGTATTTCTGAGCCTCTGTTACCACAGTTGGTATAATTTTTCCAAGTCTATTGATTTTCCTGCAGATTTCATAATTGCATTTTTCCTTGCCACTGAATAGAACTCCATTGTGCTTATGTACCACATTTTCATTATCTATTCATTAGTTGAGAGGCATCTGGGCTGATTCCATTTCCTAGCTATTGTGAATAGGGAAGCACAAACATGGCTCAGCAAGTGTCTCTATAATAAACAGTAGAGTCTTCAGGGCATATGTCCAGGAGTGATATAGCTGGATCAAATGGTAGATCTATTTTTAGGTTTTTGGGAAACCTCCATTGTTGGGACCCAGCCTGGCTAAATGTCTGTGGGCTAAGTTTTAGAATATAATATACAGCCAGATGAGGTGACTTACACCTTTTGGTCCAAGCCGGAGCATGGTATCTCATGCCTTTTGATCCTAGCACACCTGTGCCCCCAGGAGGCAGGGGGGATGGCTGACAGCCTTCATCCTGTTTGTAAGTGCTAATAAGCCTTGTTCCTGCTTCCTGAGTTCCCTTGTGAAAGAGATAAGACAATACAATGCATCCTTGGGTTATATATATGATGGATATTGGAATAAAAGTTCGAGATTTACCTGGACATGTCACCCAGCTGCGTGTGAGTCTCCAGCTTCCCGCATTCACCTTTCCCTAATGGAACCCATCTCCTGCTGGCCAGAGAGACAGGCTCCCTCGCAGGGGGCCAGGGGTCCATGACTCAAAACCCAACACTCCATACTGCTTCCCATAGTAGCTGTAACAGGTTACACTCCTACCAAAAGTGAATGAGTGCTTCTTTTTCTACACAACCTTGACAACATTTGTTGTTGTTTTGTTTTTTGATGATAGCTATTATGACTGGAAGGAGATAGAATCTAAAAGTAGTTTTAATTTCCCTGATATTTTAGATGTTCATTGGCCATTTGTGTTTCTTCCTCTGAGAAATTTGAGAACTCTCTCTCTCTCTCTCTCTCTCTCTCTCTCTCTCTCTCTCTCTCTATCTCTCTCTCTCTCTCCTTAAGTTATCTGCCCCACTTTTGGACTGGGTTGATTGAGATGTTTATTGCTTAAGTTTTTGAGTTCTTTATATATTCTATGTATTAAACCTCTGTCAGATGGTGAAGATTTTCTCACCCTCTGTAGGTTGTCTATTTCCTCTCTTGATGGTTTATTTAGTTGTACAATAGCTTTTTAGTTTTAGGAGATGGTTACATTTGGGCTTCTGGGGGCATATTCAGAAAGTTTTTCCTATGCTTGTGTATTGGAGGGTTCTCCCTGCTTTTTCTCTAGTCATTTGTTAGTATCAGGTCTTATACTGAGGTCCTCCATACATTTTGAGTGAATTTTCATGCAAGGCGAGAGAAGAGGGTATAGAATTATTATTCTTTATGTAGTTATTCCATTATTCTAGCACCATTTGTTGAAAATGCTCTTTTCTCCAGTATTTTTGGTCTCTTTGTCAAAGACCAGGTGGCTGTAGTTACTTGAACTTATGCCTGGATCTTCTATTCTATCCCACTGATTGTTTTTATTACCATGCTGTTTTTATTAGAATGGCTTTGTATTGTATCTTGAAATCAAGTATGTTAATATCAACAGCAGCATTCTTTTTGTTGAGGATATTTTTGGCAATCTGAGGCTTTTGTGCTTCCATATGATGGTTGAGATTATTATTTTTTCTTTTTCTGTAAAAAATGTACAGGAATTTTGGTTGGAATTGGATTGAATCTATAATTGCTTTTAGTTGGACTGCATTTTCTCAGTATTAATTCTTCTGATCCATCAGCATGGGAAATCTTTCCATCTTATAGTGTCTTCCTCAGTTCATTTCTTCAGTGCTATATTTTGTTTTCACTGTAGAGGTCTTTCACTTCCTTGGTTAAGAATACTCCAAGATACATTATTGTGGCTATTATAAATGGGACTATTTTTCTTATTTATCAGTATGTTTGTTATTGGTATAACCACGGAGGCTACTGATTTTTGTGTATCCTGCTGCTTTGCTTAAAGTGTTTATTAGGTTTAGGAGTATTTTAGTGGTGCCTTTAGGATTTCTTTAAGTACACAATCATATTACCTGCCATCAAGTCTAGTCTGGTTTCTTTTTTAAATATTTATTTTAAAATATTTAAATATTTGCAAGGAGAGAGAGGAGGAGGAGGAGGAGGAAAAAGAAGAGGAGGAAGAGGAGGAGGAGGAGGAGGAGGAGAGATTGAAAGAGAGTGCCACGGCCAATTGCCACTGTAAAATAATCTCAAGCAAGACACATGTGCCACTGTGTGCATTTGGCTTTATGTGGGTACATGGGTTATGTGATTCACATAATGATGTTCTAAAAAAAATCCTTTTTGTCAATTCAGAAGTTTTCAAAATTCTGCTACTCCACAGTACACAGATAGATGCATGACAAATGAAGCAATTAAGAACGCATCCATAATTGAGTATGGTACCCAATTCTAATCTGATTGATAGTTTTCAGCATGACAATAGACCAGTACATCAAGCAGCACTAATAATCATTCTTGAATTCATTTTATGCTGAAGACATTTGTAGATAGAAGTTCATGGTTTCATTGGGGACACAGAGTCTATGGAAATGAAATCTGAAAGGATTTAGAGAGAAGAAACAGTAGAAATGGCATGAGATGAGACATGATTTGTTACCAAATACATTTGACGCAAACAGAAAAAAAATACCTTCATTAATAAGCCTTAATACTCATCCACCACGACTCAGGGAACTATGTGGAAGAGGGGGCAGAAAGATTGTGAGAGCTGTGGTGGGGGAGATTATCCAGAGGCATGGCCAGGAGAACCTGGCTGAATACTAGGCTATCCATGGTTCCCTGTCACAAGGACTGATCCAGACCACCCATGGAGGAGGCTATCCAGCGGATTGGGGATGGGGGGGCAGTGAGGAATTGGGGATAACAACTCATTGTTTGCCCACTAAATAATGTAACTCATTATGGACAATAAAAAAAGAAGTTGTATAGCAAAAAAAAAATAACTTAGGTTCACATAGGTAAAGTGCAAGTATAGCTAGAAAAATAGGTTTGGATGAATATGTTGTGTGGATATTTAATGCCAAGTTAAGGAGTTTAAACTTGGTAACCCATAATAACAGGGATGATAATGTGTTATGTTCTCACAGTGCTGAGTAATTTATCAAATGATTTTCTGTATACTCAGTCACTTCTCCAGGCAAGCAAGCTTGTTCATGTTTACTTATGGGCACCTGTAGGGAAGAAATCACACACATGCAATCATGTACATATCCACCTCACACACATTCAAACATACACGCACATTATACATATACAAGTACAATACACACACATCCACCACACATATAAACACAGGCACACAAACAGACACATACACATACCATACCATATACCACATGAGGAAGAAAATGTAAGCTTGAACTACTGCATAGAAATTAGCCTCCCTTTGCCACTTATCTGTTATTCTTTCTATCCACCTTACCCTGCTTTGTGTTTTTGTCAATCTTATTAGTACACTATAATGGTTTGAATGTAAATGGACTCATAGCCTCAGGTATTTTTGATTATGCTTCCTACTTACATGTCTTTACCTGTCTTTAGTCCTTCTGCAAGAGGTGCATAACTGGGGGCATATCTTGAGTCCCGCCCTGCAAGGTGTGTGTCCAGAGTCAGCTCCTGTTTGTTGGTACTGGCTGTTGTCTCTCTGCTGTGAATGTATGATAAAGTGAGCCAGCTTTTTCCACCATGATTATGCTTCCTCTAGAATCTGTAAACCTGAAATAAGCCCTTTTCTCCTATAAGCTGCTTCTGGTTGGGTGTTTGTCCTAGCAAAGTGAAGGTAACTGTAACATACACTTTGACCCAGAGTTATGGTTTGGATGTGAATTGCCCTCCATAGGCACACATGTTTAAATACCTGGCCTCCAGCTGGTGCTGCTATTTTGTGAGTTTATGGGAACACTTAGGGGTATGCCTTCAGGTTTATAGCTTGACATTGCTTCCAGTCATATTCCCAAGATGTGAACAAGCCACAGTATAAGTGTCAGCCTCAGTTGCCATACCATCCTCATGATGGTAGATAGTACCCTCCAAACTGTGAACAAAAATAGACCTTTCCTCTGTGAAGCAATGCACATGAACCTCTCTATTGTATGTCTACTTTTTATGAAGTCATGAATTTTGCCTCTTTTGTTTAATGCCATATCTCTATCATTTAAACAGTGACTGACACTCAAGGTATCAGTAAATATTTGTTGAATGAATGATTATCCCCAATTTAAAAGTTAGGAAATCAAAGTCCCAAGTGTTTAGGTGACATTTGCAATGTCTCAGAGCTATTAACTGGCTTTATCAAGACTAAAATCCAATAATTTTAAAATGTATTTATTTATATATTTTTCAAATTTTAATTTGTGTGTCTATGCTTGTGTGCATGAAGGTTCATGTGTGTGTGAAGACAGGCATGTGTGTGCCGTGGTAAATATGTGGAGGGTGGAGGCCAGAGGACAACTTTTAGATTGGACCTTGCTTTTCCACCTCAATTGAGGCAGGGTTTCTCTAACTGGTTTCTGCTCTTTGCTGTGCTGCCATGAGCTTCCAGAAAATTCTCCTGTCCCTGCCTCCTATCTGGCCATTAGAGTGTTGGGATAACAGAAGCCAGCCATGTCTTGCAGCCTTTTATGTGGGGTATGGGGATTGAACTCAGGCCCTGTGTCTTGAGTGGTGAGCACTTTACCCACTAAGCCACCTCTCCAGCCCCCAAATGCTTTATTTATATTTATATCCAGTGAACATCAGTGGTGAATAGAGGTAACAATATATTTAAAGTATATAAGAATTTGTGTCTAAGATCTTCTCTACATGCCATCTTAGTGTTTCTTAAAACGTTTTCTTCTTATCTGGATTGGCCAGAGGCACTGACAGGACAGAGTGACCAACAGATGGTTCTGGAGGCCTGCCATTGCACCTACTTTATTTGGCTTTGAGTAGTTGTAGTTGTTATCAAGTTAATTACACATATGTTTTCACACTCTGTATTATAGGCTCTTTGGCTCAGAGATCATAGCTTATGTATCCTTTATATCCCTGTATTCCGCACAGTACTGGGCTCTAAATAGAATGCTCATGACATAGTTACAAAATGCTTGCTGTATCTCCAATGTCTTGTCTTTACACCTCACAGGCACAACAAGAAGAAAATAATAACTTTGGAAGATGGAACTTGAGCTTTCTTTTCCTTTTCTTTTTCTCTTTTCCTTTCTTTTTATTTTTGTTCTTTATCTTTTTTTCTTTTCTTTTTCTTCTCTCACAAAATAAAATGAAATAAAATAAAATAAAATAAAATAAAATACATATGCCCTCTGTGAGCTAGAAGCCCAGGAATTCTGGTGGTGAAATTGCAATCTAAGCCTAAAGGTCTGTGAACCAGAAGTGGTAATGTGCAAGGTGAGGAGGGGATGGATGCCACCCCCATCAAACCAAAAGCAAATTTGTTCTTCCACTATATTTTTGGCTTTATTAAGGAAATCAATGGATGAGTGGATGCAGAAATTGTGCTATTCCCACTTAGCAAAAGTTTAATTGGCAACAAAGGAATGAAAAATGAAAATATGCTCTAATTTTTTTAATGGACAAAAATGTCAATGGTCATTTCTTTAGGGAGCGTATTCAAATGGCAAATATATACATGAATAAAATGTTCAGCATAGTAATCCACAACATAAAATGTTCAACATAATAATCTATGGATAAGGGTTAGTGGCTACCAGAGAAATGCAAATTCAAACCATAATGAAATACTGACTCCATTCATTAGGACATCAGCTTCAAGAAATAGAAAATAGCAATTGCTAATAGAGTGTGGAAATATTGGAACATACCTACAGAACTAATAAATGTGGAAAACAGTACAGCAAATCTGTCTTGGAGGTTTCCAATAGGAAAAGCATAAGTCAGCCTATCACCCAACAAATCATTCTATTAGATACACAAGAGAGATTAAAACATATTTTGGCAAAAACTTGAACATGAATACTTAGTCACAGAGGCATTTTTGTGGCAGACAAACATTGACAACAAATATTCATCAGTCAGCCAGTAGATGCACAGATAATGTGAATATCCAAAAAATGAAATTTTATCTAAAATGAAAGAAACAAAACATTGATTGATGAACCCTAAAATCACTATTGTTAAATAAAAAAAATCATTCAAGGCCATACAGTAGATTTCCACTGATATAAAATGTCCACTATAAGCAAATCTGTACTGACAGCAAGTAATGTGTTCTTGCTTAGGGGTATGGGAGAAGAGAGGAAGAAATGTGGAATGACTATAATGTGTATAGGATTTCCTTTTTTGAAGTGATAAAAACATTCTGAAGTTAGCTGGTAGTGATGGTTGCACAACCCAGTATGTGCACACAAATTAGTAGTACACTTTATATGGGTGAATTGTGTGATTTTTGAATTATATCTCAATTCATATGCTTGTAAATATTATTTGGACAAGTAGTATATCCTGAAGAAATACTTTTAGGAACTCTTAACTCCCATTAATCATTCTGTATTTATGAACCAATTTTTTAACATATAGTTCAGCATCCGTGGTGCATGGTTTAATCATTGGCTCTTATCCTGGCAGATGTGCCAACCTTTGGAAATAAACTGATATTCTGGTTTTGCATTCATGTCTTGAAAGTTTTCCAATTGAAATAATTCCCCCATGGCTTGGTTCTTAGGATCAACTAACATAACTGGTTTTAGTAAGCCACAAAGCTAAAAATAGGTCTTTGTTAACCCACATAGGCATTATGTCCCCAAGGGACCAAGCTTAAACTACCCATCCAACCAGCCAGCTGGCTCCTTTCATTCCATCAGGTAGAATTTATACTGGATAGATTATTATTTTTTTCAGTGCAGAACTATAAAAATTTGTGGTGGAAATGTATATCACATCCCAAAAGAAAAAAAATGAGCCAGAAATAAATTTAAGGTAGGATACCATTTCAATTTTGTTTTCTGTAATGAATGTGAAATCATTGCAATAAATGAAAGTGATTTGGGGTGCTGCAGAGATGACTCAGTAGTTAAAGGTGCTTGCTTGCAAAATCTGCCAAATCAGGTTCAATTCCCCAGTGTCCACATAAGCCAGATGTACAAAGTGGTGCATGTATCTGGAGTATCCGGATAATGAGCACAAGACCCTTTGTGCTCATTATCTCTCTCTTTCTCTCAGCTTAAAAAAGTTAAAAGGGATTATGCTTTTAGCACTTATTTCAGTTCAATATAAAACAGAATTAATGAATTAACTCATGTCGCAAGTGTGCTGTTCATGGATTGATGAAGCTGCTTAGTTAGCCTCAGAATACTTATGTCTGGGTAGCTGCTAATGAATCAGTACAACACAAGGATGCAACTTTAATTGTGTTCTATGGAGACGGTGCCTACTAGGTTTTGTACAATGGAAAGTCTGGTTTATTTCATAGCTCTCCTAGAAAGAGAGGATTCTGGAATAACAGAGATAATAGTTCTTCATATTCTAATCCTTCCTATTGCCTCTTTCATATATATTCATAGGAAGCTATAATGTCTAAATAAAAAGCATTATTTTTTGGAGACTGAACAAATCTCTGATAGGATTATATCTGTCTAATTATTTCCAGATTTTATGGAAATCTTATGCACATGAAAGGTCCATGTAAAGAGAAACATTTTTTTTTCCTTATTACACAGTGGATAATTGTTTCAGGTCATTATTTCTAGGGTCATTGTCTATCTAATTATCTATTTCTTATGAGGGGGTCTCCATGCTTCTTTGTAAGATATCAGTGTAAGTTAAAGCATAAAGCACATTTTGAAATGGATCTTGCTTCCCTGTAGTAATAATGTTATAATTAGGCCTGGCTTCTTTGATCATGAACATCAACAACAAAATGATTCAGAGTTTAAAAATTTATGGTTGGTATCATGTGGGAATGAACTATGGGAACATTTCTTATGGACTTTACAAATAACTTTTCTGAGCATATTTCCTAGGGATGCTTTCTCTGCTAACTTCTTGGCTTGTAACTTTCCTTGAAGTTAATCTTACAATCATGTCATTGGCTTAGAACAATGTAATCAGACTTACTGTGCGTGAGTGCAACACAGAGGACCAATATTGACAAGCAACGCTGGATATGCTGAAGTGACCTTAATTTATGGTCTTTGTCCTGCCTCATCAGTGACCTGGTTTATTTGGACTATTAGCCCAGAACAATGTGTTCATGTGTGCCTGCATGGTATATGTTGGCTACCATTGAAAGCAATGGATGTTAAAAGTACCAAATTACCCAAAGAAATGTTGAAAGGAACAGGTGGGCTTAAAGTAATAGAATTAGTGAACAGTGTGTGTGTGTGTGTGTGTGTGTGTGTGTGTGTGTGTGTGTGTGTGTGTGTTCTGTATCACCAGAGTTCTACTAGTCCTGCAAAGGAATTTGGGGGTTCAATGATCTTTGTCACATGTTGCCTTATTTGCTGACGTACTGCTGATTCCTTGCTCAACTTTTCCATGGATTACTGTTTTTTCTGTTCAATAAGAATACCAGATGAGGGCTTGCCTGGAGGGAAGCTTCAACAGCATGAGCAGAAACAGCAAGCTTACTCTTGGTTTCTTCATTTCAAGCTTTGCTCCAAGAAGCAGCAGGTTCACATTTGGTTTCAAATGATTCCAGTGGTCAGTGTCTATGCTTCAGGGTGCCACTGCAATTGGTGACAGAAACAAGTATGAAAATACCTATAGCTATTTAAAGTCAGATTATGATTAAATTCTGCAAAATGATATAAGTAACATGCATTCATTCAAGGATTCCCAATGGACTATAAAGCATCAATGTCAGACCAGGAAATGTTACTGTACTTTAGCACATAATTCATTTAAAATGAATAACATAGCTCTAATAGTCATTGTATTAGTTATATATAATTCATAAAATATTTTTTTTGCATTCCCATGATTCAGAACAACTTATTTTTTTCCAAATTCTTACTAAAACTGCTTAGGAAAATTTGACTGAATGAATTTTTAAAATTTTCCTGTAGAAAGAAGAAAACTGAAAACTTACTGAAAATTCTAGGTAGCAGACAGTTGTTAAGATTCTATGATATAACAGAAAACGTGCCATTAAGTTGAATACCATATTCCCCAGTCCTGCCCCAATCCTGTGGGAGAGTAGCCAGGCACAGAAGGAGTTGGTTTGTAGATATTTATGAGCTATGGGTCATGGGGAAGCTGGAGTCTGGAAAAAAAGAGAGTATCTTTGAGATGTGTCTCTAAGATGGATAGGGGTTTGTGGGAAAAGAAAGATAGTCTGTAAGATGGGGTGTGTGCATGATTGGATACCAGAAGGTGCAGTCATTGTAGTGTTTGCAAGAGGGGCTGTGAATAGAAGGGGAGAGAGTCTAAGCCTGTGAAAAATTGATCAGTCTGGCAACTCCTGGTCCCAGTCATCAGCTCCTTACCTCACTGAGCTGTTGAACAAAGTGAACCATGAGGTTCCAAAATAAAGACAGGATTCTGTCAAAGCTCTTGAATACCCTCCCCAGGCCTGAGGTAGGATCCTGTTGCTGAAGAAACCACAGAAAGCCGTGAGACCCTGAGAAGTCCAGAATGGTAACCAGCCCCCAGAAGATATCAATATAGTGCTGGAAGGCCCTGCATAAGCTAAGGGGAAGCTGGTCAACGACAGTGGGAGAAAACAAAGAACACTGACAGGAAATGCAGACTGCCACCATGTTTAGACTGAACACACTTCCTACTGGGAAAGAACAGCGAACCAAGAAAGGAGTACTTGTGCAATGGGGGAGCCAAAGCCTGGGGGAGGCAATCAACAGCTTTTAATTCAGCCAAGTAATCCACTCAGTGACAGGGAGCCCTTAACTGGAACTGGGGACACAGGGCGAAATACATGGGGAACCAGAATCTTGGGCCCCCAAAGAGAAATGCACTTTATAAGTGATTTACCAAGAGGCTACTAACAATAGAATCTTGCCAATTCAGAAATATGTATTTAAGTTAACCTATAATGATCTCACTTTCCCATGGAGATTCTGTTTTTATTTTTCAGAAGGCAGTGAGAGAGCTGTGGCTCTTCCAACCCTGCCAATGAGGCCCAGGCCAATAGCTGACATCCTGGTAAGAGATGAGCCACCCCAGACCTGCTGTGCAGACTCCACATGGAACCCTGGAAAGAGTGGTGGGATAAGCAAGACACCTATAACCACAGCCAATCAGTCAACACAGGATAAACCAGACAGACACCAACGATTTCAACACAACCTAAAGCAGAAGTACAGAGACCCCCCCCCAAGACCTCAACAATAAAGCAGTCTTAATACTCACCGACCATGACTCAGGGAACTCAGTGGAAGAGGGGACAGAAAGACTGTAAGAGCCATGGTGGAGGAGAATATCCAGAGACATGGCCCCCCCACAGTAACAACATACAAGGGGGGGTGGAACCAGGTTGACTCCTAGGCTATCCATAACCCCTACTCCATGGACTGATCCAGACTGCCCAAGGAGAAGGATATCCAGCTGAATGGGGCAGGAAAGAGGGAAACTGGGTAACTGGGGATACCAACTCATTATTTTTTTTAAATATATATTTATTGTCCATAATGAGTTACATTATTTAGTGGGCAAACCATGCGTTGTTATTTGCTCACTCAATGTATCTAATTATGGATAATAAAAAAATAAATTAAAAAGCCCATGACTATGAAGGTCATGGGCCCTAGAAGGGAAAAACAACAACAACAACAAAATAAAGAGAAACAAAATTTACTTACTGGCTTTGTTGCCCAGTACCCTGTATGGACTGTGGTTTAATTATGTACTGGACAATGTTCTCGGTGCACAGATGTGCTGAGGAAACAGAAAAGAGCCTCTGACCTTAAGGAACTTACATTCTCTTACAGCAAGCAAATTGGATAAACACATAAAGGCACACTCTTTGATGTTAGAGAGTG
>PVHP010002594.1:0-87575 GCA_004024765.1 Zapus hudsonius
TAGAATATTAGCAAAACATGCATTCAAAGAAAAGATACTGCCAGTGATGATAATAGTAATACCTTACTAATAGTATGTTCTAGTTTGCAAAGTAAGTAATGTTCACTATTTCATTATTTTTTGCAGTGACCCCAAACACTATTCTAAGAACTAATTAAAAGCTCTGGTCAAGTAGATGATGATAAAACTAAAGTTCAAAGTAATTTTCAGTACATACTATAAATCTCCAAGATATCAAGTGAGGGAAATAGGTTGGGATCCAGTCCTCTAGACAATCCTTCCTAAGAATACATTGCACAGCCTTCCTGGAGGACAGATGTGAACTAGCAAGAATGTTAAACTATTGGCTGAAGAAAAAGAAAACTAGATTGGACATCATTTGTACTTCTCTCTTGGTACATTGTCTTTCATAATTCATATCATCGCTCTAAGTCTTAGAGGTTTCCAGACTCACATCACTGATTCTTCCACAATAGTTGAGAGATGTAACCAATATTTTTAGTCCATCTGTACCTCAGTTTCCTCATCTATAAATGGATATTGTGGAGATGTTGTATGAAACTCTCTAAAGACCAAGAACCCATTTGTACAATGTAATGAATTCTCCTTTAAGTATTAGTGGCAATGTTTATCATTAGACATTATATTTCTGCTAGCATGGGCCCTTCAGAGAATATTAAATTATAAAATAACAGAAAAATGGGTATCTTGTAAACTAGAAACATCATTATTTAATTTCTATAAGCAAAAATGAATTTAAAATTTAGGACTGAGTGAACAAAAAGTTTGTGCAAGACACTGCTCAATGTCCAGCACACACACAGTTTTCTTCAATCGTCAGCTTAACCCTGTGACCTGTGAACATTTTTCTTTTTCCTCATTTGGCACATAAGGAAACTGAAGCTTAAAGAAAATAGTATTTTGCCCAAATCACTCTGACTTAGCATGGCTGAGATTCATACACTCCCTCTCACTGCTCACAACCACTCACACCCAGTGCTCCTACAAATCCAGTGCTCTCTCTCTCTCTCTCTCTCTCTCTCTCTCTCACACACACACACACACACCCAGTTCACACACACACACACACACACACACACACACACACACACACAGTGCTCACCAAAATCTCACACAGACTCAGATCCCAATAAGCACAGGACAACAAACTTCCCCCATGCAATTTTATCCTTAATGTTTTCCATGTCTTTCTCAGTTCTCTCTCATAAGCACCTGTGCTTTAACCCACCAGGCAGCCACCTGGCCTCACCCCCAACCATCAGTCTTTCAAGATTCTTTAGCTACCTAGGTGCTCAGACTGAACCTCACTTGAACTGATCCACATCTGAAAAATCACTTCTCCATCCACAATGAAATTGTCATTTTCTCATCCCAGTCAGGTAATGAATGCATAGAAATCTGACTGTGTAATTCACAGTAAGTTAAGCTCCACGGTATGAAAGGTAATCTCTACATTTCTGGAGGAATTTATTTTTTCACAAAGTGTTGGTTAACTAAACTCCATCTGAGCTAAGTGGAATGTTTGATTTTGAAAGGGTGAAATCGAGGATTTGGCCTGGACCTGGGAGATACTGCAAGGTACCGTGGTCCTGTATAGTTCTTGACAGAACTGATGGCACAGGTTTTAAAGGGAAGCCACAGTCCTATTCTAAGAATTCACACATTTGAAAGTGAAAAAGCGAATGTGCCCAAGGAAGATGGGCATTTGGGGAGGACAAAGGCAGCCTTTCATCATTTTATTACAGAAGCCACAATGTGAGGGCAGGAGAGATATTGCACATCCTTTCTCCACAGCAACCTGCCCAGCCCCCTCCCCTTTTTATTAAATCCAAGAAAGAAGCATTGTCCTTTGGTTGACAGTAAACTGCCTGTGCATGGCGGGCTCCCTCTCTTCCTAAAGCCTCTGCCAAGGTGTCCTATAGCATGATATTTACAGACTAAAGAAAGATGACATTTTCAGTATAAAGACAGCCAGCCCTGTGGTAGGATCAGCTGTCTGGAAACTCAGTTCAGTTAGAAATGACTTTTTTCCAGTTGTCCCCTCACCTGTTTCTCTGCATAAAAGGTTTGTTCCTTTGGGGAGAAATCTCCAGCTTCACTTTAAAGTGTGCCACACACAAACCCTAAGCCTGGCAGGGAGCCTGAAGGTATGGAGAGAGGGTCTTCTATTGAGCACATCATTCAGGCATCAGGAGAGAAGGCAGATTCTGGCCTCTCTGCATGCTGGCTGACTGGCCAGCTGGCATTAAAAATGTCTGTGAGAGCCTCCTGTATGAAGCCAGCAACTATGGAGAATGAGCCAACGAAGCTGATGTCTAGAAGTGAACACAAAGAACTCACTAACAACAATCCAGGGATGAAGTGGTAAGCCATAATAAACAATAGCCAATGGCAGAGTAGGTTATTGTATACACATTGTGACCAAATAATACTAGTATCTCTGTAATGGTTTCAGTTCATTGTCAATTCAACTGTATTTAGAATCACGGGGATACAAACACCTGGATATGTCAGTGAGGCCATTTTCAGAGTGGTTTACCTGAGAAGGGATGACTCACCCCAAATGAGTTGACACTATACTACATACTATGAAGTTGGTACCAGGATACATAACAATGGAAAAAGAGAAAGTCAGTGTTTCAGTAACATTATTTTCTTGCTGGGATGAAACACTTGACCCAAAGCAATTTATGGGAGAATATTTATGTTGGCTTACAGTCTTGAGGGAATGCTCTGTGATGTCATGGATGGACACAGCAGATGGAAACAGCAACAGAAAAACAAGTCAAACTCTTGCAAAAGGGGAGCTGTCTATAACACTTCTAAGCCCATCTCCAATAAACACCTCCTCCTACAAGGCTCCACCCCCAAAATGCAATCAGCTGGGGAGAAAGCATTCAAAATACATGAGTTTATGGGGGACACAACCCAAACCAACATAGTCAGCACTCTCTGCTCTCTCCTTCCTCGTGTGACAGATGTTAGAAGTCTTATCCACAGGAGCCCAAGTCTTTTCCATGCTTTAACTATCATGAAGGATTTTACTTTCAAACCATGAGCCAAGATGTATATTTACTCCCTTGAGTTTTCTTTGTCATGTATGTTGTAACAGCAATGGACAACGTAACTAATATAATCTTGACTATTCTTTACACTATATCATGTACATGGATACATGGGAGTGTGTGGTCATATATATTCTGAATATGTATCATGTACACATTTATGTATACATGTATAAGCATACAGATAGATATACTTGATTTCCTTACCAAAAATATGAATTATTTCTGTAAACACCTGAGAATATGAAGGTCTGAGAAGACTTTCCAGGGCATTTAGCAGTAAGTGCTCAGAAGTTCCCACGTACTGTCTATGCAGAATCTAAGACATGTGCTTTTCAACAGTCTACTTCTGCCTTCTTGTAGAGCAGTTACATCAGGGGTTAAAGGAAAAAAAAAGACTCTAGAAGCTTCCACAAAATGTGGAACTAAAAAGATTCCATTGAGCAAAATGGAGACAGGGTCCAGAGAGGTAGGGAGTGGAAGGCACAGTATAAATTAGTGTGAGAAAATCTGTATAGTATATGGAACATGGGGAAGATTTTTTTTGAAATTTTATTTAATGTTAATAATTAGACAAACAGTATGAACAAGCCTTCTGTGGAACGGTCCATGGAGGTTTATGAATTGTATGAGCTGTAGCCCATGTGTGTTGTTGTTGTTGTTGTTGTTGATGATGATGATGATGATGTTGTTGTTGTTGCTGAGGGGGGCAATGTCTCTGGATATTTTCCCCCATCACGGCTCTTACATTCTCTCTGCCCCCTCTTCTACTCAGTTCCCTGAGTCATGGTGGGTGAGTTTTAAGTCTGCTTTATTGTTGAGATCTTAAGTGTCTCGGGATTTCTACTTTGGACTGTGTTGGGCATCCAAGGTGTCTATCTCCATTATCTTTTCATTGGTTATCTGACTTGCTGTGGAGTTAGCTCTTTTGCTCATGTCACCACTTCCTTAAATGTTTTGCTAGGGCTCTAGACAGCAAGTTAGGGATGGTTCGTCTCTTGCCTGGGTGTCCCCCATCATCTCAGGTCCTGTTGGTGGAATTGGGTTGTCAATGGTACCTGTTGCTTTCTGAAAAATACAAACAGACTCTCCATTGGAGAGGGAGAGCAATATTGGTTAAATGAAACAAAAATTGTCAATTTGGTGGGATTTTAATATGTGTAGCCTTTCTATAAGTCCATGGTTAGTGGGAACTTCCCCTAGGAGATCTGGTTCTAGGTCTCCATAAGAAGTTGTCTTGGATCCCATTACCAGTTAAGAGTTCCTTGCCACTGAGCAGATCTCTTAGCCAATTAGCCAGCTGTTGATCACCCACCTAGCTTGAGCACTATTGCAGAGTTGGGCAGTGTGTTCTGCATTCTCAGGCCATCAGTCAGTGATGTATATGGAAGTCCCCTGCTTTCTCAGAATATTGTTTGTCTGCTTCCCCAGAAGCTCATATAATGCCTTCCTGCACTACACAGTCTAACAATTTGTGACCTCCTTTTGTTTCCAGATTCAGCAGGGTCTCTCAGTGTTGTGTGACAGCAGTCTGTGGAATCTTCAGCAAAAGGCCCTTATATTTTGCTTGAGGTTGGTATCTAAGAGCCTTAACAAAAGCTTGTCTTGTTTTGGGGACCTAGTAGGTCTTTTAAACCAAGAGCTCATTGTAGGAAGTAACTAATTACTAGGAAAGGAGCTAGAGGCCAGAGCAATTTGTCTGAGAATTAGGTTTCTGCCCAACCTCTTCAGGGCCCTTGTTACCATATGACACCCCAGATACCTGAAGAACTTACTATAAGAAAGAATGGGTTCTATGGTGTCATTTCATTGTGGATTTAGATTAGTATATAGCTCCCTTCTTGGCCCCACCCCCCAATTTCTTCCATCCCCTTTGTCTGTCTCCTGAATGACATGTCATGTTTGCTTACTGGTCAAGCTTAACCTGATTAGGAACCACAGAGGAGAGTAGGTGCCGTTTGTTTCTCTGTTCTTGTTTGAGTTCACTGACTATGATCTGTTCTAAGATCATCCACTTTTCTTTAAATTTCATTATATCATTTTTCCTTTCAGCTGAATAAAATTCCATGATGTATATGTACCACAACTTTGATATCCATTCATCCACTGATAGGCATTTGGGTTGGTTGATTCCAATTCTTATCTTTTATGAATTGAGCCACTATAAACATGGTTGAGCAGATGTCTCTATGCTGGAGGAAGGAGTCTTGAGGGTAGATGCCCAGCCCAGTAGAGGGATAGTTTAGTCTGTTGGTAGCTCTATATGCATCTTTTTCAGGAGCCTCCACAATGCTTTCCATAGTGGTTGTACAAGTTTGCATTCTCACCAGCAGAGAATAAGGGTTCCTTTTTCCACACTTGCTTGCCAATATTTATTGTTGGTAGATTTTTAAATGATTGCCATTCTAACTGGAATGATGTGGAATCTCATTGTTGTTTTGATTTGCATTTTGCTGATGATTAAGGAAGTGCAATTTTTTTCTTAAATGAGAGTTGTTCATTTTTATTTATTCCTCTGTGAATTCCCTGCCCCAATTTATGAGGGAGCTATTTGGTTTTTTATTATTTGATTTTTTGAGTTATTTGTAAGTTCTAGATATCAGGACTCTGTCCATGTTTTAGCAAGTGAAGATTTTCTCCCACTCTGATGGTGGTCTGTTGACTCTGAATATCGTATGTTTCTCTGTACAGAAGCTTTTTAGCTTGATGAGATCCCATTGGTTAAGTGATTGTTGCAATTTCTGGGCTAATGGGGGTATGTATGTTCAGGAAGTTTTTCCCTACTCCTATCTCATGGAAAGTTCCCCCTATTTTTAATTCCAGGGTTTGCAGAGTTTCAGGTCTTATGTTGAGGTCTTTAATCCATTTGCAGTTGACTTTTGTGCATGGTGAGAGGAGCTTCATTTTGGATCCAGCACCATTTGTAGAAGGTGCTATCTTTTCTGCGATTTAACATTGTTGGCACCTTTGTTGAATATTAAGTAACTAGTTTCCTGAGCTTAGGGCAGGGTCTTTGGTCCTGTTCCATTGGTCTGTGTGTCTGTTTTTATGCCAGGTCCATGCTGTTTTTGTTACTATGGCTTTGTAGTATATCCAGAGATTAGGTATAGTTATACCTCCTGAGGAGCTACTTTTCCTGGGGATAGTTTTGTTTATCTGAGGCCTTTTGCCATTCCAAATAAATTTGGAAATTATTTTTGTATGTCTGCCAAGAATGAAGCTAGTATTTTTATTGGTATTACATTAAATCTGTATATAGCTTTTGGAAGTATTGCCACTTTCACAATATTAATTCTACCTATCCAAGAGCATGGGAAGTCTTTCCATTTTTTATATGTTTTTGTTAAGTCTTTCACATCCTTTTTTGAGGTACTGAAAACAAGACTGTTTCACTGTTTTCTTTATCTGCATGTACATCATTTTGCACACAGGAAGGCTACTGATTTTTTTTGTGTGTGTGTTTTAATTTTGTATCCTGCCACTTTGCTGAAGGAATTTAATACCTTTAGGAGTATAATGGTACTGTCCTTCAGGTCTGTTATGTATAGGATCATGTCATTTGCAAAAAAGGATAGTTTCACTTCTTCCTTTCCAATTTGTATCATTTTCATATCTTTCTCCTGTCTTATTGCTTGGGCTAGGTCTTCAAGCACTATGATGAAGAGCAGTGGTGAGAGTGGGCATTTCTTCTTCCTGATTTTAGTGGGAACTCCTTGAGTCTTTCCCCATTGAGTATAATTTGGGCTTTATGAGATTTATACATGGCCTTTATTATGTTGAGTTATAGGCTCTCTATGCCAAGTATCTCCAGTGTTTTGATGTTGAAATGATGTTTAATTTTGTCAAAAGCCTCTGTATTAATTGAAATGACCATGTGGTTCTTTTGGTTAAGTCTATTAATGTGGTGGATAACATTAATAGATTTCCATGTGTTGAACCATTCCTGCATCCCTGGGACGAAGTCTACCTGATTAAGGTGGATAATACTTTTGATGTGTTGTTGGATTTGCTTCATGAGGATTTTGTTCAGGAATTTTGCATCTAAGTTCATCAGGGAAATAGGTGTATAGTTTTTCTTTCTAGTTGTATCTTTTATTTTGAAGATTAAGAGGAAGATTTTGACTAGAGGATAATCTTACAAATAAGATTTCATTCAGAGAGCAACACAGAGTTATCTAATAGAATTATCTGAGAGAATTGATATACTGATTTCCTCCTCATCATAAATTGTCCCTTAAAAACTTTTTAAAAATATGCACATCTAAGCCTCTCATGGTGGCTCATACTTCTAGTTCAACCTACACAGGGATGGGAGTACCACTTTAACCCAAAAGTTAGAGACCAACCTGAACAGTGTGGCAAGACCATGGTTTGAAAAGAAAAGGAATGAAAGTAAAAAAATAGTATCTGTTGATTTCTTATTAAAAGCAAACACATGCACAAATGAAGTACATTGAATGCTTTGGTGTAGTTAATTGGAGATAGGACTGGGTTTGCAATTTGCTTTAATGAACCATCTCTGTATATTTGAGGAAGAAATGATGTGTGTTGGTTTGAATTAGGTCATTAGGTGTACCCCATGAACTCATCTGTGTTTAATGCTTGGTTCCTAGCTGATGGCAGTTTTGAAGGTGGAGCCTTGTTGTCCATATATGATCATCATACCTGGATGATCTTCAGGTTGTTATAGCCAGCTCTCCTTTGCTAGAACTCAGCTCACTCTCCTACTGCTGTTGTCTACCTGATATTTGCAAGGAGGTAATGTTCAGCCACTGTCCTACCATCCTTTCCCTGCCACCAGCAAGCTTCCTCTTGAGGATGTAAGTCAAAATGAAAACATTCTTCTCATGAGCTGCTTTTGGTTGGGTACTTTTTCCATCAATGACAAGATGACTACAACAGAAAACTGGTTCTAGGAGTGGGGGTCAATATTGCTAGAAGCCTGACACTGTGGCTTTTTGGTCTTTTTGAACTGATTTGTATGAGAAATGTGGAAAGATTTTGGAACCTTGGTAAGAGATGCCATGACGTGCTGTAAACTGTGTTTGGTGGACTGTTCTGATCAGAGTTGAGAGATATCAGAAAGAATTGTGAACTGTGAGGCTTGGCTTATGAGGGAAAGAAAGAGCTTGGTCCAGACTGGACTAGAGACAATTTGTGTAAGAGGCTTACTGCATCCTTCCAGTTTCCTGAGAACTTATATGGGATTATGTTGCACAGAAATGATCTGCTGTGAGCCAAATGATATGGCACAGTCAGAAAGAAATGAATGTTTCAGGCTGAAGACAGCACTTGTTCAGCTGTAACTGTTTGAGAGATCACCACCATTGAGTTTGGGCCAGCTTATCTGTGACAACAGAAAGACTGTTATCTCTTTTTAGGGTAGGGGGGCCTTAATGCTGAAGAAGTTGTCCTGTTGCTCAAAGTTGGCTTTCTTCTCTCCTGGATTTGGTAGCCCACCTGGTAATATAGGAATATAACAAATTCATAAAAGAGGGGCTCATTGGATTTGCAATGAGGTTTATTTAGTTTTTTAGAACTGGCCAATGGGCAGTGTGAGGCAGAGTTGTTTGAATGTCTGCATTGAGACCTGAGGGACCCATGAGGATTACAGTAAACAGTTTCATGTTGCCGGGATGAACATCCAAACCAGAGACAGTTTATGGGATTAAGGTGTTTATTTCAAGTTTGCAGATCCAGAGAAAAGTTTCTTCAATGGTGGAAGAAACTGGTTCCCATTCCTAAATCCAAGCAAAGAGAGAAAAGAACATCACCAGCCAGCCCCCAGATGGTAGTGCAGTGCTGGAAGGCACTGCATAAGCTGCCAGGGGAAGCTGGTCAATGACAGTTGGAGCAAATAGAGACCACTGGCATGAAACACAGCCTGTTGCCATGAGGAGGCTGACCACACTTCCTACCTACTGGGAAAGAACAGCGAACCAGGAATGGATCAATTGTGCAATGGAGGAGCCAAAGCCTGGGGGAGGCAATCAACAGCTTTTAAATTCGGCCAAACATTCCACTCAGTGAGGGGGAACCCTTAACTGGAACTGGGGGCTTAGGGCGATATGCACTGGAACCTGGACTCTTGGGCCCCCAATGCACTATGTGAGCAATTGAAGGAGAAGCTACTAAAAATAGAATCCAGCTAATTCAGAAATGTGTATCACATTTAACCTATACTGATATCACTCTCCGATGGAGACTCTGTATCTTTCAGAATGCAGCAAGAGAGCTGTGAGTCATCCAACCCTACCAATGAACTGCAGGCTGATAGCTGACATCCTAACAAGAGATGAGCCACCCCAGACATACTTTGGAGGATCCATTTGGAACCCCTCAGAGAATGATGGATGAACAAGTGAACCAGGGATACCAGCCAATCAGCCAACAAAGGATAAGCCAATGAGAAAGACACCAATGATTTTTGACAAAATCTAAATCAGAAGTACAGAGACACCTAAATAGAACAGCCTTAATACCCACCATGACTCAGGGAACTGAGTGGAAGAGAGGGGCAGAAAGATTGTGAGAGCCTTGGTGGAGGAGAATATCCAGAGACATGGCCCCCCTCAGTAACAACACACTAGGGCCGGCAGAACCGGGTTGACTCCTAGGCTATCCATGGTCCCCAGCCCCAAGGACTGATCCAGACGGCCCACGGAGGAGGATATCCAGGTGATTGGGGACGGGGAAGAGGGGAATTAGGGGGCTGGGGATAACAACTCATTGTTTGCCCTTAAATAATGTAACTCATTATGGACAATAAATAATAAAAATTTTAAAAAATCAAAGTTTTTGGAGTGGCAGCAAGTGATACCCCTGTTCCATGTACACTTCTCTGCATGGCTTTGGTGATGTCTAGCCTCCGATTTTGCTATCTTTCTTTCTGGCCTCAAGACATCACTTGCTTTTGGTCAGGTGCTTTGTCCCAGCATCAAGAAAGAAATGACAAGAGTAGGGATTGAAATTAATTTAGTTACATATTATAAGTTGTTATAGCTATGTCATTTGGCACAGGGAAATTCATAATATTTTTGAACTCTTACATACTTTTTAACTTCTAGATGATAATCACTTATTTAAAGACTATGTTGAATCAGGAGCTTTATGAAAAAAATCAAAACTACATATGAAGTTTATGCAGTTATGAAATAAATGATCAATAAAATTTTCATGAAAACAGAGTATAATAGGATCAACTCACAAATGAAATCTTATTTTATTAGAAATTTAGAATATTATGATAATACCTCTCTCTCTCACACACATATTTCATTGCTGTAAAATATTTCAATGACATCATTTCCCACACACACATATTTCATTGCTATAAAATATTTCAGTTACATCATTTCATGATTTTCAAGGGAATCCTAAGAGTACAAGCTAGACCACCAGCAAAACATTTATAATGTTCAAATTCAATAAGTGTTGACTTTCTGAACCTTCATTCTGACTTCTTAATTTCTCACAGCGGTAGAAATTTTGGCAGATATGTGTATTAATGACAAAAATAATGATGATTCTTACATTGGAGGTGCAAAGGCCCAAATGTATTTTCCAGCCTCTACTGTATACACAGAAATCCCCGAAGAAAACTAATGAATGAATGGACAACTCCTTACCCATAAGCATTTACAATAATCATATGTAGAGGCTCAGTTTCACAGGTTTTTTTTTTTTTTTTTTTTTTTTGCACTTCGAGGAGTCTATGCAGGTTATAGTGGTGAGGGTTACTCCCAGTTTCCAGGGACATTGGTGGTTAATATTTTAGCAGAAGTTTCAGGACTGGCTTCTCCAGTCTCTGTGCCTGCCTGAGGTACCAAGTGTTCTCTTTAAGGATGGGTTCTAAGCTGTGGTTGTGGGCTTTAGTCTGGAGACCCTGACCTACCCCAATAATCCTTTGACACTTTCTCAGCCTCTATTGATACATAGCTTCACGTGCAGTTTCTGTACACACAGACACACAAAAGAGAAGACACACTGAGTGAGGGTGAAGAACCCATGTGTATTTATGTTTCCCTGGGTTCAAATGGTCCCACTGAACTTGTTGACTCATTCCTTGGTCTCCTAATGAAAAACTTCACCATGGCTCTAACAGTCTCAGCATTGCCTCTCCATCTTCTGTGATCCTCCTCCAAATGCTAAGCAGCGAAAGCCTTGTTGGCACAGCACAACGGTTGCACAAATCTCTCACGTGGAACGCTCAGCAGACAGACTTGGGCAACAGTTTCACTTGAGTGTAAGACTTGCCCATTCCCACACATCTCCCCAGAAAGAATGCTCACTGCTGTGGCCTCATTAGCAAGTGATGTACGGAATTGCTGCCAAGAAAACCACATCCTCTTTGAAACCCTTTGCCAGAGCTTAATCAAAAATGGAAACAAAAAGGAAGTACTAAAGTAAACATCCTGTTTTTTTTTCCTACATCATAATCTCAGCTGGCCCATTATATTGGCAGGTCAGCTTTCTCATGCAATTACACACAGAAGTGAGAGGCAGCATGAAGGCCAGGACTGGGTGGGGAATAGTCTCCCTTTTAGCAGCTCAGCATTTTCAAAGGATAGGTGAGTTTTTCATCAGCAGGGGTGACAGAGCACCCCTCTTCCAGATTCAGGGGACCATGTGAAGGTGAAGAGAAAGGATGCTCTGAGAATCCTTGAGTGTGATGGGCCACCTGCTATTTTTAGCAATGTTGCCAGTGTTTCTATGTCTGTTAAAAATTATCACTTAACTCTGAATTTTACACAGCACGACTGAAACAAATTAGAGAAAAAGAAAGCATGAAGAACTATGTTCCGTAGTCTGATTCAGTTACCCCTTTCCCTTCTCCTGGCCTCCTGCCCAGGCACTTCCATGACTAGAGGAAATGGGAAATGGTGGTGTGCAAAGGACTGGTACTTCTCTTTGAAGTGAAATCCAAACCAGTGTTTGTTCTGCCCCTTCCTGCCTCTGAGTCTTGTGAATGATATTCTCTAAGTACCTACTTGTAAGCTAGGCATCTCAGCCCATATTCCTTGAATGGTGTAAGTATGTGACAGGCCATAGCATCTTGGTCATGGCCTGTCATTTACAGTCGGTGGATTTGCTTCCTGTAGAATCTGTCCCCAGTCCTATTGCAAAGTACACATTTCTAGAATCCAATATATGAAGGAGAGAGCACATTAGGAATATATTAGCTGAATGGCTTCTTTGCTTCTGTTTTCAGCTATGGCAGACATGTTCCTGTCAGCATCTGGGATCCTACACATAAACAGCTGTCTACATGAAACAAGGCAGGAGGCCCATACTAAATAATGAAGATGGAATACATTAATTACACCATGTAAGTAACTACCATATAAAATATGACCATTATATGATTGTTATTACTTTTACTACATTATTCATGCTGGTATAAATATAACAGCCCACTAGCCAAAAGTACCACAGTGCTTTTATAGAGAAGGGGAATGAAGCTCTAAGCATTTAATGGCCTAATGGCCAAACCTCTAAAACTCCAGAATAACGGCCGGCAGAGCATGGAAAGAAGTTGGTAGGTTTGCCAACAGGGCATCTTAATGACTGAGCTGTGCTTTAATTTTGATTTCCACTCCCACAATGTCTTTTCCAGCCTTATACGTGAGCAGAACAGGTTGCAATGTGAGCCGTTACCTTCACCCAGGACATTGAACATGGTGCTCCAGTCTTTATTATGTGACCTTCATTTGATAATTGAAAAGGCTGTTTTAGCACTGCCCCAGTCCTGTACACAAGCAAGTGCTGGGGGAATGATTTATATAAACTATGGGCAGGTTTAGCAAGCAGTAGTATTTCATAAAAAGTGAGCAGAACAATTATTGAATCAGTCACTTTTCCTAAGATATCATTGCAGGAGCATCAGGTTTGATGTTCTGAAATCTTTGAACATTTGGAGATATTATACTACATTTTGTCATCTGTGAGCAGAGGACAGTAAGTCTAAGAGGAAGGAAAGAAAGAGTGTGATAGTTAATATTGCGAATTTGACAGAATCTATAATCACCTAGGAGAAAAAACTTCTGGGATAGTCTGTGGTGAATTTTCTACATTAAGTTAATTGGGATGGGAAGAACCCTTCTAATTATAGGCAGTGCCATTCCCTGGGCTGGGGTCTCCAGACTAAATATATAAAGTGAGCCGAGCACCTGAATTCATCCCTGGCTCATGACTGTGGACTCAGTATGAGCCACTTGTTGCCTCTGCCACCCATACATTCTCCACCATGATGGACTGTGTCCTTTGAACTATAAGCTCAAACAAGTATTTTGTCGCAATGCTGAGAGAAGTAACTAATAATAAAGGGTAAGTAGAAAATGTAGAAGAAAAGTTTCTCTTTAACATTCTCAAAATTATAACAACTTCTGTCAAGGCTTATGAAGCTTCTTGGCTTTACTCCCTGACCCCTATTCCAGCCTCTCTCTCATGTGGAACTGAAATGAACATGGCAAGAGAAAGCACAGATGCATCACCATTTTGAAGTTTTCAACTTGCCCCCTGAGAAGGACTTTGTAAATATATAATGCAGATACCTAAACTACTTCCTAGAAATCCCAGGACTTCACTCCGATTGACAGAACCTGGGCCATGCAGGTTCTGCCTATAAAGGAAGCTGGAATATGGAGGGTGTGTCTCCCAACAGAGTGCAAAGATGTGAAATGTGATCTTACTGCAATTTAAAGACAAAGGTGTTAGGGTTTGAATGTCAACTATGCAAAGCTTCTGGGAAGTTTTAATGGACAAGGGCCTATAGGAATAGGAATCGATATAAGGGAAATTGCAAATAAAGAATGGAGTTAGGAAGAATGAGGTAGCATGTAAACCACAGCTAGCTGAAATGGATTTATGGAAGACTAGAAAAGCACCACACACAGTATAAAACAAGTAGTCAAGGAGACAATTTCATGTTTCATTTAAGAGGTCAATGGATCTTCTGTGTCACATTAAAACATGGGTTCAGGGATGTAGAGGAAAATGCTTGGAGCACTTGACCATTTAAGGCGTATACCCCTGGGTATGCAATCCAGAATCTATGTCATCTATGGTTCAGAAGTAGGGTGAATCTGTGATCTGGGGTTCTGATTTGGTTTTGAGATATTTTGCTCTGGCTTGTCTATGGTCAGTAGGAATTAAAAGAGCCTATACCCATTTATTCAGTAAGCATTACTAGAAATATTCAAAGTACTAAGGGCATGGCATAGGTGCCAGGTAGACAGAGTTGAATCAAAGTCCTCTCCCACGTTCCTTATACTCACAGTCTAGACAAGAGAAGTGCAATGGTGGATCAGGTAGAGGTGAGAAGGCATTATGGTTTGAATGTAAAATGTTTTCAAATGGCTCATGTGTCTGAACACTTGGTCCTCAGATGGTGACACCACTTGGGAAGGTTGTGAAAACTTTAAGTGGTGGAACCTTGTTGGAGGATGGACCTTGGTCTTTTTTTAATGAGAGAGATCCAAATGCTATTGTTAAAGTAGCAAGCAACCAGGACTGGAGAGATGGCTCAGTGGTTAAATGACTTAGCTTCACAGGAGGATTTCAAGTCCTAGATCAAACATGGGCCTCCACTGATCCCTCTGCTGCAGCTTTAGAAATCCAGGGTGCCAACTAAGCCGTACTTGGATCTGTCCACACAGAAGGTTTTGGAGAATACGTGTGTTGCATTAAAGCGCTATGTGGTTAAAAAAGCCCTGAGAAAATAGCATGCGACATCATTCATATCTGGCATTTATCTTCCAATGAGATCAGTCTGGCCTACAGTGGCTTCTTCATTTCAATTTCAACTGTGTCCTATGATTTGTGGATTCTAGCCTTTGCCTAGATGAGATTGGTCCCCATGCTCTTGGTAATTCTAGTCCCTCTGTCTACAATATCCCCAATATCTTTATTTTCTGGTACCTGCCTTGAAACCTGGAAACACTCCATTTGGAAGGCTTAGTTCACAACTCAGCTTCATTTGTTGTTTCACTCTTTCAGCATATATATATATATATATATAAGACAGAGAGAGAGAGAGACAGAGAGAGGGAGGATGGACAGTGATTAACACACATTTTAGACCTCATGTTTACTGTGTTCCAACGATCTAGAGATCTTCAAATTAGATGCTGCAATGTTAAGGTCATCTCTCACAGAAACATCCAATAAAGAGTTGTAGTGACTCCTGCATACATCTTCCATATTGGTCATTTGACTCTGCTGGGAGTAGCTACCTAATCAGAAGCAACTTCAAGAAGGAAAGAGTTAAATCCAGCTTTCCATTTTGAGGAGAAATTTCATGGGGGGAGAGGCATGGGAGCAGGAGTGGAAGCAGAGATGGACACATCACACCAGAGTCAAAAGCAAGGGGACATCAGGAAGTACAAGGAGAGAGAGAGAGAGAGAGAGAGAGAGAGAGAGAGAGAGAGAGAGAGAGAGAGAGAGAGAGAGAGAGAGGAGAGTGCCAGGGCCTTCAGGCCCTGCAAATGAACTCCAGATGCATGTGCCACTTTGTGCATCTCGGTACTGGAAAATTGAACTAAGCTTGTTAGGCTTTGCAGTCAAGCACCTTAACTGCTAAGCCACTTGTCCAGACCAAATAAATCATTTTCTCTCACATATTATTTTTATCATCTTTGTAAAATGTTATCATTGTGCTTATTTATCTATCACTACCTCCCTTCTCCACTCAAAGGAACTTCCAAGACAAAGAGTCTCTAGGTTTCTTCATTCTGGTGTCTCTATATATGGATCTGTGGCTGATTATGTCAACGTTAGCAGGTGTTTCTTGAAATATTGTATACATTTGATGAAAATGTCTAACTGTTAGGATTGCTAATGAACTGAATGTGAGTAGCAGTGACAGTGTGGCATGTCACAGACTTTACCTTTTCATTGAAATCATCGTGATTAAAGTAAGAAGTCACAAAGTGAAATTTGGGCAGAAGGAAGAAGTCACAAATTCATAACAGAAATAGAATATGTTAGATACCTACAGGACAGCCATATAACAAGTGCTAAGATTTTTTAAGTGTTCAACTGACAGGCTCTTTTATATAATGGAAAGTGATCAGACTAAATCAAAGCCAAAGTACTGAACATGGAGAGACTGCTGTCTTTTTTTAAAGTTAATAGATTTTTTAAACTAATTTTATATATTTATGATGTATTTTGACCATGTTCACTCCTCACTCTCACTATTACCTTATCCTGTTTGTTTGTTGTGTTTGTTTGTTTGTTTGACAGGGTCTATGTATCTCTGACTGACATTGAACTATACAGATCAGGTTGGCCTTAAACTTGTACCAATCCTTTGTCTTTGTCCTGAGTGCTAGGATTATAGATATGCTTCAACATCCCAGCTGAATTGGCAATGTCTCTATGGAGAGGTGGTTGTTCATCTTGTTGGTCACCATCACACCATCACAGGGTGGAATGTGAACAGGTTAGTAAAACACACTTCTAGTTGTGCCTGTGATGGTTTTCCTAAAAAAAAAAAAAAAAAAAAGATTAGTAAGGGGTTGGGGGAAACACCTGTCCTGAATGTGGGCAGCATTCCCGGAAGGAATAAGAGGCAGAGAAAGAAGAAGCCAGCTAGCACAAACATTCTCTGCTTCCTGCTAGTTTTGATATGAACTGCTCTGCTCTACCATGTCTCCAGTCATGGGGGATTGAAACCTCTGAAACCATGAGCTAAAATAAATCTTTTCTTCCTTGATTTGCTCAGGTGTTTTTCATCATGGTGAAAAATCTAAAATTGTAGGGAAGTTTCTTCCTCATCTTTTGATCAAGGTTAAGGCTTGGAAAAGTTAAGTATCTGAAATACTAGTCATTTAATGAAATGGTCTCTGCATGTGGAAACATGGAGTTCTGATAGGTGTGGTGCTTGGTGTTTGAAAACTACACTTTTTCCAGAAGCAAATGCATCCTCAGACCACTCAACATCTTTAAGCAATGAAGATTTTGTGTTTGTGCTCAGGATTCGGTAGATATTTTGCCTGAAATGCTCATGCCCGCCATGTTTTCCTTCAAACATGTTTTTTTTTTTTTTGCCTACTTGAAAGGCCATGTTTATTTAAAGGAAATTTTAATCCGTCTGTGCCTGACACATTTCCATTTAGCTCAGCCAAATGTTTTTTTTTTTTTCTGAGCATTACGTGCTGATCAAGCGATGCTACTGCTTGTCAGAAATGAAAGTCACACTTCCTGTGAAAATCTCCTGACCCCACCAAAAGGCATGAATTCAGTTAAAGATGTCCCATCGCAGGGAGCCGGCCCCCGGTTATTCACTTAGGAGAAGTTAGGTTCCCCTTGCCTTTCATTCTTGGGAAAAGGAGTGAGTGTGCTGAAAATGAGACTGGGCTGGAGTAGACTGACAGTTGGCAGTTTCCCAGGTATCCCCTCCATTTGGCAGTGAGTGGAGGTCCCTGAGAGTCTGCAAGCTTCAACTTTTCCTCCTCAGTAAAATGGAAAAAACACTGACTTGCTGCCATCTAGAGATATAGTGAAAACAAGGAAAAGAAAATGTTAGTAGAGTGGATAGGATTAGATCCCACCATGCTCCATTCCCTCAGGAGAGAAAGTAGCCCTTTGGGTGGCCCACTCTGAGCTCCAGCAGACCTTAAATGTCCATACATCCCTCCTGCCACTGCTGAGGTATCCCAGATGTAACATTCACCTTCCTGTTGCTGGGACAAAGCACCCCACCAAGAGCAGCACATGAGAAGAAATGATTTATTTCAACATACAATCTTGAGGGAGAAGTCTCATCACGACAGGGAAAGCAGTCAGAGTCAGGCTCATATCACCACATTCCAGCAGGGTAGGACCATCGATTGTGAGCTAGCTGAGTTATGAACACCCAGTAGGGCTGGACTAATAAACCTCAAAGTCCTCCCCCACCAGTACACTTCATTCAGCAAGGTTCCGTCTCCCAAGATCTCCACAACTCTCCCAAATGTCTGTCAGCTGGGGATCAAGTATTCAAAATGCATCAGTCTATGGGAGATATTTTGCATTCAAACTACTATAGTGGGTATGGAAATGGTGGCTTGATCAAAAAATGCATGCTCTGGTCAACTGGTGTCCCTCCAGTGAATTCTTTCTGTGACATTAAGCTCTCTGACATTCTGGCGTTGACTTGGTCCTTTCCCGCCACCAGTATCTGGATGCATTCACAGCATTTTGGCCTATCATCACTCTCCTTTCCTCTTTTCCCATTACACCCTTCATGGAAGTTTCTATACCAGTTGATCTGAAATAATAAAAGAATAGATTATCAGGTCAAGATACTGTTTCATAGGTCATCTGGCTTAGAATCATGATTAGCATTTACATATCAATTTATAGTTTATAAATACCAGTCTGACATATATGTTAGAAAGAATTATATTTATTCTCCTTAGAACTTTACACCTTAAATGGGTTCCTCTATTCTTTGTTGAGTGAGAGAGAAAGGGCAGAGGTTTGGCCAGTATTGGACTGAGCACTGGACATGGGAATGGACATGAAAACCCAACCATCTGCCTGACAGAAGGAGGTCACCCAGAGCTCCTCTCTGTTTTCAGTCCTATACAAGATCCATCAGCAACTGTTACATGAGTTCATGCTGGTTTGGAATACATCAATGACTCTCCATCAAATGAAACCCCCTTTGTGGGCTAGAGAGATGGTTAAAGGCACTTGCTTGCAAAGCCTCCTAGCCTGGGTTCTATTCCCCAGCATTCACTTAAAAGTGGCATATGTATCTGACATGCTCTCTTCATACATATAGATAATATTTTTAAATGTAAAGTTATTTTTTGAAAATCACATTTGTAAAATAGTCACTTTCCTTTTCCTCTTAGTCCCTAACTCTCCAATCCTGACTGTTTTTCAGTTAACTATATGGCTGCTCCTGAAGGCTGCACTTGCATATTTAGAACTCTTTCTCCCTGTGTTCTCATAGATGCATGAGACATCCACGATACTGTCTTCTTTATCCCAGTCATCAGCACTCCACTGAGAACTAAGGCACATTGCAACCTTTATGGTTACCAAAGAGTGATTCCCTCCGTTTTTCCTGGCCTCCCTTTTTCCTTAACTACTGAACATCATAACCAAATCAAAGGCAACTGTTTGAGATAAGTTCTTCAGGGACCTTGAGAGATAGTTTAGCCAGTAAGAACACTTACAGTGTAAGCATAAGGGCAGGAGTTTGATCCCCAGCACCCACATTAAAGAGCCAGGCATGGCCAAACATGGTTATGACCCCAGTGCTGAGTGGGCAGATACAGGAGTATTGCTGGATGTTTCAAATAAGCTCTAAGTTCAGTAAGAGTCTGTCTCAGGAAAGTGTTGATTAAGAGAAATGGAGACCAAAACACCAGTGGCTTCTTCTGGTCTCAGTACATGTTTACTTGGGGCATGTGTATCTGAACAAACACATGCACACACACACACACACACACACACACACACACACACACACACTAACACAAAGAGGCTATGTATGTAGGAAAACTGAATGCCCAACAATCATGGAGCACAGAAATTTATACACATCCCAGGGATACACTTCTAGGCATTTGGGGGTGTTTTGGAGCACCCCTGATGCAAAGTCTGGACCTAACTGCCAGAGACTAAAAGGAAAGTTCTGTCTTTCTTGAGGTTTAATGTCTATGTTACCATCCTTCATTATCTCCTACAAGATCCATCATGTGGTGTATTAAAGTAACCTAGGGGGGTAATCAATGGCTTACTGATTGGCTAAGAGATCCACTTAGTAACAAGGAATGCTTAACTGGAACAAAGATCCATGGCAATTCCTATGGAGACCAAGATCTTAGGTTCCTAGAGGAAATTCCCACTACCAGAGAGCTACAGAGAGGCTACACCCATTAGGATCTAGCCAAAATAGGAATGTCTCATTTAACCTATATTGATCTCACTCTCCGATGGAGATTCTGTTTGTATTTTTCAGAAGGCAGTGACAGAGCTGGGGACAACCCAATTCCACAACCAAGACATTGGACGATGGCTGACATCCTGGCAGTAAACAAACCACACCTAGCTTTCACACAGGACCCAAATATAACCTATGAGATAGTAACAGAAAAACAGGAGGCCAATCACCACAGAAATTCTGTTAACCCGTGAAAGGTCAATGGAAGCAGACACCAACTATACCCAACACAACCCAGGGCAAAGGTCCAGAGATACTTAAGATCTCAACAATAAAGCAGACTTAAAACTCACCCACCACGACTCAGGGAACTAAGCAGCAGAGGTGGCAGAAAGAATGTAAGAACCATGGTGGGGGAGAATATCCAAGGACATTGGGTCTCTCAGCAAAAATATACAAAGGTGAAAGAAAAAAATAAAAGAAAAACTGGCTACCTCTGATCTAGTTCATAACCCTTCTAACCAATGGAAAGATCCAATATGCACACCGAGGGAGGATCCCGGTGGGTAGGGGACATAGAGGAGGGAAACAGGGACACATTCTCAAGATTTGATCATACAATGTATATACTTATTCATAATGAAGATATTAATTAAAAAAAGAAAAAAGTTTAAAAAAGAATATATATATATATATATATATATATATATATATATATATATATATATATATGATCACTCATGTGGAGGGTGACTAAGAACAATGCCTAGATGAGGTTGGGCTACCACAGGCAGAGTGTGGTCTTACACAGAGTGTGGTCTTACAACATGGCTGCCATTAGATCAGCTTAATCAGATGTTATAGTTTCAAACTGATATTGTTTGAGTTACACATTTACAGATATAACATTCCAGTTGCTCATTTAACAAACCAATATTGATAGCACACCTGAGATCTAGCAGTTAGCATAGTGTCTGGAGTGCAGCGGGTATTCCACAGCTGTTGGTTTACAAAATGATAAAGGGATAAGTCTGGTTATTTGTTTCAAAAAGTAGTTATTTTTAAAAAATATCTTTATTATGAATAAGTATATACATTGCAAGAGCACATCTTGTGAATGTGTCCCCGTTTCCCTCCTCTCTGTCTCCTACCCACTGGGGTCCTTCCTCACTGAACATACTGGATCTGTCCATAGGTTAGGGGGTTATGAACTGCACCAGAGGTAGTCAGTTGTTCATTCTTTAAAGGTAGTTATTTTTGAAGAGAATTCTCTAGGCTTCAAGCTAAGCTCAAACCTTACACTTTATATATATATGGTGACTTTGGATAAGTTACCCTATTTCTCTAAGTTACAATTGTATTCCTGGTAAATATTTATTACGATGTGGTTACTGATGGTGGTGGATATAAAAATGATGATTATAAAATGATAGTGCCCCTCCCTTCTAATAGGCTTTTGGTCTAGCCCTTAAACTAGGATGGCATGTCTCAGGATATCATTCTGGAATTAATCTTGCAACTTCCCAGATCTCATGAGCCTGGTAAGTTGGAATCAGACTCTAAACCTGTCTGCCAAGCTTTCTCCCTTAGTTTTCTGTGTACAGTCAGGATGTCTCTGAAAATCCGTCTGAAAGGAAGCACTCTTGGCTGGAGCTCTGACAACATGCTTCAGCTTCTCGGTTCTGCTCACTGAGAAGGCAGAATCCAATCACCTGAGACTTGAAGTTCTGTTGGCAAACCTTTTGCCTGCAATTCTTCATCTGGGCATCATTCAGACCTCAATGCTGTCTGCTGCCACCAGGACCACTAAACAGAATAAGCCACATCATCCTTTCTGAGTAAGCCTGGACTCTTGATAACTCTTGCCTTCATGGCAGAACTAGAATCTACATCAATTTGATCTCAAAGACTAGATGAGGTAATTCATATGAAGGCTCTTTGCACAATAATAGTATTGTACTGAAAGAATTTAGTAAATGACACTTTTAATAACAATGAGCTATCATCCATCACTTCTACATTCCCTTCCTCTTCCTTATCTCTCACAATCCATCCAGCAACACACAGTAACTATGTCTTCATGGATTGATTGGTATGTACAGTCCTCATTTCCCATAATTTCAAAGAGCAAGTGGGTGTCTGCACTGCAGCCCTATGATATTGGTACAAAAATTCATGCATTCACAATCTTCTACAGTAATTTACCATTTCTTGTCTAATTTTTAATGTAA
Organism: Zapus hudsonius; assembly: GCA_004024765.1. Taxonomy (NCBI): domain Eukaryota; kingdom Metazoa; phylum Chordata; class Mammalia; order Rodentia; family Dipodidae; genus Zapus; species Zapus hudsonius. The sequence continues at coordinate 22,200 of PVHP010002594.1, forward strand.
GATTCATTAAAACATAAGGATCTCCCCTATTTAAGGAAACGTTTGCCTACAAATGTAAAATTTTCTTCTAAAATCTATCAGGTATCTCCATTTTGATATTTTATGTATTCCAACCATACCTTCAGGAGAAGAGATTTGTTTACATAGCAAATGAGCTACTGGGAATTCCTTTCAGGAGAAGTTTTCATTCTTTGAATAATTCCAGTGATGGCTGAGTTTCAAGGAAAACCATTTTGAGGTTTTGTATTATTTAGGAAGAAACCAGACATTCCAATTTGTTCCAAGTCTACTTGAAATAAGTCGTCCTTGAGATGTGGGTGTAGAAAAAGCGACTATAATATGAGCTTTTCCATTCCAGGCAAGATATTTTTATACTAATAGAGCTCACCAAGGTCTTAATATTAGAAGGACAGATTTCTAGCAGAAAAAAATCAAAGTAAAAGAAAGCAAATTCTTGGAGTGTTGGGTCTTCTAAATAATAAATATATTTATGGACTTTGTTCAACAGGCTAAATGGAGCAGTCTTCATATACCCAATCTCCATAATGCCATAATGACCACCACCTGCAGCATACACTTCCTGAACACATTTCTGTATTGACTTGCATACCCTTCATACTACTCAACCTACTGACTTTCAAAGCTGACGTCAAAATAGTTTAATATCATACAATAATTATTGATCCATAAACAATGACAAATGAATCACTTTCCTTTTTGCTAACGCTTAAAAGAGAACAGAAGACAAATGGAGATAAGAAAGCAAGCATGGAAAGATATCGGAGAGGCTGTGCTAGGTTTAATAAAGGAGGGAAGACAGGAAAACCATGATAAGAATCATCACCATCACAGTCATCTTTGACAAGTACTTACATATCTAACTTGTTCATGGGGTAGGGAGTTTCTAGTCCTGTTATTAACCTGTCCGTCTTCTACCATAGTGGAAGGTCTTAGAGAAATGCAGTCATGGTTTCATTTTTTGTTTAGGTTTGTGCCCTCATTAAACCTCTTTCCATGGAGCTTGGCTGGGTGCAGAAGCAAGCTCAGTAAATAATGCAAGGTATACCTTTGTGAGCAGGGGTGCCCTCACACATCTTGGTGGAAGCCTCTGCTTATTTTTGGAGGCTGCTTTGCTTCTCTTGCATAGCAAGGGTTTTGTGTTCTTCCTACACGAAAATAGCTCAAACCACATCCCTGTCTTAACATTGCACACTTGAAAGAGGACTTGCCTCTCTCTCTCTTTATGAGACTTGCTCCCATTTCTGATGGAGCTAATAAGAAAATGTCTACCACAGCCCCATCTGAAGAGTATTCTATGGATGTACTGAGTATAAATTCTCCAGAAACAATTGTAATTAAAGACAATGTCATTTTATATGCTGCAAGTGTCATAGGGCTTTTCCCTATCAAGGTTAAGCATTAAAGGGAAGATTTTTTACTTGAATATAACATTTTCTTATCTCTCAATTATCTTAAGAAATCAAAAATTCATAAAGAATAAAACAGAAAAGGAGTTGTTTATAAAAAATCATCAATCTATTCAATTTTGATTATGATAAGGTTATTTCTAGTTGAGATTTTAAATTTTATATAATTATATAACTACTAGTCCGCACACATTTGGACTTTCCACATATGATGAATAATATTTACAAATGTAATTGCTGTTTTATTTGACTCTACCCTATTCTAATAGATTCTAATTTTAAATAACAAATCTTAACCATGAATTTGATTTCCCTCATGGCTCATAGATGAAAAAGAATTCATACTCAAGTTGGGCATGATGACGCGTCTATACATCCAGCACTTGTGAGATTAAAACAGGATGTTTAAGGCCAGCAACTTGGAGTCCAAGCCAGGGCTATGTAATATGATGTCTCAAAAAAATCACATCATAGATACCGCATAATTACATGAAATTTTTATGTTTCAGTTAAAATTTTAAGAAAGCTTGCACTCTAATTTTACTCTTTAAGTAATGAATTTAATCATGATATATTTCAACATTTAGACATTCTACACAGTATATTGCAGTCAGTCAGATAAGTGAGAATGAATTATTGATGAAGGAGTGAACAACTTCTAGAAAACTTAAAGGAACAAAACCACCATCAAAAGTCTTCAAATAGGGCTTATCCGGTGGCAGAATAAGTAACTACTCCTGCCTCTACCGAGACCGTGAGGAGGCAGCTTAAATGAAGTAGATGTCAACACAAACATGGGCAGCCACAGCCCCAAATCATCAAAATTCATCAGTGCTCCTTAAAGCAATTCAGCAAATTAATTGCTGGGACATCTTTACTTGAAGTATTACATTTAAATAAGACATAGAGCATTTTAGAGCAGTTTCAACAAAAGCATTTAGTACTAACATTAAAGAAAAAGAAAAAAAAGTTAAAGCAAAGCAAAGATTAGGGAAGTTTAAAAACATTGTGTGAAAGTCTTCAACTGGCAGGCTTAACCGTCTATCCACAATCCCAGTGGGACAGATTGACTGCACAATGTTCCCCCATAGCCTCGTGTCTTTGTGATTAAACTTTATACTTAGTCCCCCCTGGTGGAGCCTTTGGAAGGTGAAGCCTTGTTGGAGGAGGTGTGCTGCTCGGGGTGAACCTTGGGGCTTATTATTCCAGTACAGTGTGTATTGAGACAGCTTGCTCTTAGGGTTTTCTCTCTGCTGGGAATATGTGAAGGAATGAAGTCATCACTATGCTTTTCTTTACCCTAAATGTTTCCCTTCCAATCTGTAAGCTTGAATTAAGCCCTTTCCTCTCTTTTGCACTCCTCTTCCAGTGATTTGTACCAGCAATGAGAAGTTACATGCAGTAATACCACCCCTTCCCAGCACAGTGACAAACTAGACCTGGAGGGAGACTTAATTTTATTTAATTTTTTCTTATAAGTCCCCTATGTATGAAAACAAGTCTACTTCTCTGCTAGCGAGATTAATATTGAATCTACACCTTTATCTTTCTTCTAAGTGGCACCACACTGAAATAATTAATGACATCTAACTCTGCTCAAACCTCACCTATCTCAAATATGGCTCCCTTGCCCCCCCCCATTCAGAATGGGTACAAGCATGTCTATTTGACCACTTCAACATTTTGTGATATGATATTTTTTTCCCCAAAACTCCAGGCTTTTCTTCAACGTCTTGTATTGCCTTGTAAACTTATACTGTTGTGTCTTCTATCAAGATGTACATGCTTCTATCCTGACTTTCATTCTTCTTTTTTAAAAAATATTTTATTTCTTTGAATGAGAGAGAGAGAGAGAGAGAGAGAGAGAGAGAGAGAGAGAGAGAGAGAGAGAGAGAGAGAGAATGGATATACCAGGGCCTACAGGCACTGCAAACAAACTCCAGACACATAGGCAACCTTGTGCATCTGGATTTATGTGGGTACTGGGGAATGGAACTCAGGGCTTTCTGCTTTGTTGGCAAATACATTAGCCACTAAGCAATCTCTCCAGCCCTCCCCTGTTTTCAAATATTAAAGCCATATCTAATTTTTCACAAAGTTGTTAAAAAGGATACAGTGAGAGGCACGGTAGAGATATGCTAAGTTTTATGGTCTAGGGTTCCTTGATGTCTATTGGCAACTTAACAACCTTAGGATGTGAAAATCAATGTGCAGAGGATAATTTCTTCCTCAGTATTTATGTTCTAAAGAACTTCATAAGTTTTCATTGAAGAGTTTTTAGTTATTTCATAGACATGTGATTTTCTTCACAATTTGAAAGTTATAAGATGTATCAATGTAAGCATGGGTAATGAAAAAGATTTCACACTCTCTCTCAAGTTCCAGGGTGCTTTCAGCCTCGATGCTAAGGGAGTATGATCTATATTTGCTTGTTTTACATTCTTTAAGTTACTGTGTTGATAGGAAACCATTGATAGTTGAAGTTGATCCATAAAGACAAAGGGGAAAAATAGGTTGTCATAGTCAGCCACACGAAGCTGGGATGAATCTTCAAACCAGACATAATTTGGGGGAGGAAAGTATTTATTAAAACTACAGATTGAGTGGAAGTTCCATAACAGCAAAGGAGATTTGCACTCATTCACAGGTCTGAGCGGAAGAGAAAACCCCATCACCTACACCACACACACAGAACAGGGAACAGGCAGGAGGGCCAAGGAGAGATTTTTTTTCTCTTTTATATAGCCTTAGGGTGGGGTCTTGCAACCCTTCCCCAGACTTAATGGCTTCTTGGGTCTCTGGAATTTCCTTCCTGCATGGCCCACACAGGAAAGGATGCTTAGTTGTAGCTTCTTTGAGCTTCTTTGCATCCTGCCCCCTACTGAGAGGCTGCCTTCCTGTAAACATCCTCAGAGACCCACCCAAGATCATTAAAAAGATCAAGTTGACAACAAAACCTAACCATCACAAGGGTCAACATCATGGTGATGAAGAAGAGCTAAATAAGAAGACTGACATTATCTAATCTTAACATTTAGTAATAATCTGTAATAATCGAAACAGTGAAAAAATAGATATTAGACACAAATCAGAACAGAGAGTTCAGAAAAACAAATACAGTCAACTGGCTTTTGACACGAAGCAAAGATAGCTGGGTGGAAAAGAAATAGTTTTCAAAAAAATAATAAATGATGCTGAAAGCATCTGGAATCCACAGAGAATATTTCCATTTCAATGTCACACCTTTTACCAATATAACTTGACATAGATGATTATAGACCACTGACATGAGATATGCAAAAATATGACATTTCCGGGCAAAAACGGGAAAAATCATAAATGACCATCAGACAGTGATTTTTTTTTTAGAAATAGCATGCTAAACAGGTCTTCATTTATGTAGCTCATATTTGATTTAAAATCTTTCATTTTAACATATTTTGTATGCCCCATCATAATTTCATCTTTAAAACATGAATTATTCAGAAATGTGCCATTTTATTTTTAAATAAAAGACAGTTTCCAGGCTTGCTTTTTGTTTACTATAATTCTAATTATGCTAAGAGAGCATGCTCTGTATGGATTCTGTCTTTTAAAATGTGCGGAAAATTGCATGACCATTCACAAAGATGTTCAAGTTCAAGTTCAGTAAAGGTTTTGTGAATGCTTGAAAATAATGGCTGTTCCTCTAGTGCTCGTTATATCGGGTTTGTCAAGCACTTTCAAATTTCCTGAATCCTTACCACATGCTTATCATTCTATCAATTAGTGAGAGGATTTTCAATCTACCACATATTTGTGAACATGCTTATTCCTCTTTGCATTTGTATCAACTAGCTTAATATGTTTACATTCAAATCTATCTCTACATATACTTGGAAAATTGTCATATTCTCATAATGAATTGAGTTCTGTCATTATCAAATGATCCTTTTACACTTACTAACCTACTACTTTTTTGTGTTTCTATTTGCTTTCAGTCTTCTTTTTTTAAAAAATATTTTATTTATTCATTTTCAAGCAGAGAGATACAGAGAGAGAGAGAGAGAGAGAGAGAGAGAGAGAGAGAGAGAGAGCACATCAGGGCCACCACCTTGTGGGTCTGGCTTATGTGGGTCCTGGAGAATTGAACCCGGGGCCTTAGGCACTGGAGGCAAGTGCCTTAACCACTGAGCAATCTCTCCAGCCCATTCAGTCTTCTTTTGACTAATACTAATATATATCACAAAATTCCATCCATATACATAAATATATCTATATTCATTCCTTTGCACCAATAAAAGATTGGTTTTAGGACCCCCTTACACATACCAAATCATGAAGATACTCATATCCCTTATATATATTTTAACTTAATTTTAATTTAAATTTTGTTTTTATCAATTTCACGCATGTATATAATGGATTTTGACCTTATTCACCATCCATTATTATTATCCCTCCCTCATGCCTACTAAAATCTTCCTTCTTAATAAATAATCCCCTTTCTACTGTCATTTCTTTTTTCATTTGTGACCCACTTGGTTAAGTTAAAGTTGCTTTCATAGACAGGTGTAGGAGGTTGTTTACTGGAATAAGGGCAACTTACCAGGGGTTACACCACAGTAGTACATGAGTATACCTGGCCCAGAAAGCATTAGCTGCCAATAATAACCATTGGAGGAGTGGGTCTTAGGAGCCATCCTCAAATCCATGTTGAAATGTTGATAGGCCGAAGCATGCAGGAAGCCACAGCTGCTGGGAGATCATGAGAGTAACAGTATTCTTCAACACATCTTCCCATCCTTTGGCTCTTATTTAATTTCTAAAGCATCTTCCTCAAGGTTCCTTGAGCTTTTAAATGTCCACTTTAGGGCTAAACATACAATAACCACTTATTCTCCACACTTAATGCCAGCTATGTGTCTGTGGATTGCATTATTTCTATTGCAGAAAGCAGCTTCTGTATTCAAGGCAGAGGGCCACACTAATATACAGGTATAGACATAAATATTTAGAAGGAGTCCAGCATAGAAACAGTTGTGGGTTGCCCCCTCTATGGCCCACAAACTTCCTACCCACAGACTGTTGACCAGGTTTACAGTACTAGTCATAAATTCCCTCCTGGGGAGTGAGCCTCAAATCTAATCTAAAATTAGTTGTTTAGCTCTGTTAACAGTCATTGCATTTTTGCCCCAGTGGCTCCATCTTGTCTGGTTGGTTATGGAGAGCACAGGGTCCACAGCTGGTGGGGATGGTGGATGATTTTTCTCTATGAGTAGTATCACATAGCTATCTCCTTCCACACTCTGAAAGTGACCCAGCAGGGAGGAAGCTTTCACCTCTCTTCCAGCTGGTTTTCTCTATGTCCTACAAACAACGAATGTGGTCTTCATTAGTTGGAACTCCAAGATCACTGTAAATAGCTTATTTCTTCTCAATAATCTCTGTATCCTCCCAGACCAATAGCTTATTGGGAAGGCTTGGGATCTCATACTTGGCATTGGCAGTTTTAATTAATAATCTAGCTTTTGTGGACAGCTTTGACCACTAATGTAGGAAATTTTCATTGAGACTTTTTATGTTTTAAATTATATTCTGAAGTGGCTTACAAAAATGAGTTTATATATAGATTTTTCATATGTCTTTGGTTAACTCTCACCTCAACTTCTCTGCTCCTGCATCCAATCCAAATTTTTAAGATAAAATATATAAGAAAATAATTATTTTTCCCATCTACTTTATTTAAAGGTGGTTATACCTAATTAAATACTATGCAATTATTTGTTATATTGTCTAGTGAATAACCATATGGTGAGAAAGCCTCTACATGTTCCTTATGGATACAATTTTTCTCAAAATGTTACTGTCTTTATCTTGATTGAATCTATGAATGCAAAATTCATGGATACAGAAATTCTTATGATTGTACAAATTTTGAAATATACAATATGTCATGTGTGCCTAGCATAGCTTATATACAATCACATATATGTATTGCATATACAAAGCTAAACATATGTTTCCTAGTATAAGTTTACCATATACTTATGATTTAAAGGATATTTATCCTTTATATTTATGTTATTCTTACAAAGCATAAATATTATATTTATAATACATGATATATAAATATGCACAATACATTTATAAATAATAAATATTTTATTTATCCTTATATTTGTTTCCCTATTCATATATCTCAAATATATTAATCACACTTATTAAATTTTATTGTTTAATTCTGCAATATTTTAGCTCTTCATCAATATTATATTTTCCTTTAATATTATGGCTAATACAATAAGTATATCTCTCATATAAGTTTTCAATTTGTCTTTTCATACTTTTCTTGGATCTCTTGTATTTTTATTAAATAAACATTTTCCTCACTCCAATTTTTTTCTCTACTAGTTTGATAATTTATAAACTCCTTTTCTGTTTTTCTATTTTTGAGTGATTATCCTATAAAATTAAAACAAGCATTTTTGTTTTCAGTTCGATTTTATTAGTAAATGGTTATTAGTTTAACTATTGGTACTAAAATCTTCCTGCTGTTTACTTGTTGATCTTTTCACAAAAAAGGACACTAAAATTCTTTTACTGTTTTAAAGATATTACGTTGTCTCTATGTTCTGCTGTTTTGCTATAATTTTAATGATTGAAGATTTACTGTTGCTTTATTTTATATAGGTTATTCGTAATATATTTATAATATAGTTCCTGTCATAATGTTGTATTTCATTGCAGCTTATGAGCCAGTAATAGTTCAAATATTGATTCTATTAAAGCTTATTTATTGTTGGTGTTATTTTTTCCTTTTTGTATGCAATCTGACAAGTTGTTGTTAAATGTATTTATGTGTTACTATGCAATGTTTACACATTGTAGAAAGATTAAATCAAGTTACTTAACATATATATCATCTTACCTACTAATCTTTTTCTCATGTGTAGTGTTTCAAATTTGCATTTAACAATTTTGAAATATATAAATAATTGTTATTAGTTATAGCCATTGTGCACTATACATAGTCTGTTCCCTTTATTTAACAGACATTGTATTTTCTTTGGCCAATATTAGCCCTGGGTGCTATCTCATTTTCTCCCCCTTTGACAGCTTTCTTGCTGTCTGAAATGACAAAATATTCCACACTAGACATCCTGAGTTCAATCATTTCTCCATTAAGTTCTGACTTCTTTAAGAGAAAATAGTATTTCAAGGCTACAATATATATTCCACAATCGCTATTATGGAACTATAAAATATCTCTTAAAATGCTATTGATATTTCCCTCTGTATTATGTACATAACCTTTCCCCACAGTAATACCTTTGCAATCATTTTGACTCTCTGAAGCTTCGTGTCTGGTATTCTCTTTAGGAAAGGGTCACAATATTCCCTGAGTTTTTGCTTGCTGACTATGGCTTATGTGCCCTTAGATCTGAACTTTAGTTTTGCTGAATATAAATATCTGCATATCACTTATTCATTTCTAAGTATCCAAAGTAAGTTATAGCATATTATTTGCATAAACAACACTAACCAGGGAAACAGCCATCTCAGTTTAGTTTCTTTATAATTCACATATCCATATAATTATTTGCGAATGAAATTATTATAAAATTACAAATCTCAATTCACATGTAATTTATAACTACTTTTTACCTATGTGCTCAAAAACTTTTTGCAAATTAAAATGTGATTAATGTAACCAGAATGTGTCTTGCTGGGCAGTCATGATAAAACAATATTATTAAATGCCTATATATTTTTTTAATTTCAGTGAGTTTCTAAGCACCAGGTTTCAACCTTCTTCTATGTTGATTTGATTTTTTTTTCAGGAGCTCCTATTACATATATTTTGGGTATTCTGAACTTTCTCCCCTGTATCATTGTTATACATTTTACATTTACATTGTTTTACAAAATCCACTTATATTAAACTTATATTTTATTTCTTGACATTTACATATTTTAAAGTCATTTGTTGTGCATATTTATGTATACTTTTTCCACTTTATTAAATCTTATAACACATCTACTTTTAATTTTTTAAAGAACATTTCATTTATTTTCAAAAGAGAGAGACAGCAGAAGAGAGGCTGAGACAGAAACAGAGAGCATATGGGAATGGTGTGCCAGGGCCTCTTGCTGCTGCAAATGAACTCCAGACACATGCACCACTTTTTGAATCTAGTTTTACAAGCAAGCACCTTTACCTGTTCAGTCATCTCCCCAAGCCTTTATTTATTTTTTGATAGCTATATGCCCTCCCCTGTTATCTACCTACTTACATATACAGGATATATCAACTTAGAGCTGGCTATTTTTCTTCTGAATAAAAAGGTAACACATACTTGATTTTTTTTGGTAGGAGGAAAGGATTTATTTGGGGTTTCAGGCTCCATGATGGCAGGGGAAAACAATGGCATGAGCAGAGGGTGGACATCACCTCCTGGCCAACATCAGGTGGACAGCAGCAGCAGGAGAGTGTTCCAAACACTGGCAAGGTGAAGCTGATTGTTAACACCCATAAGACCACTCCCCAAAATACACTGCCTCCAGGAGAGTCCCAAATTGTTACCATCTGGGAACACATAAGTTTATGGTGGACACCTGAATGAAACCACCACAGGAAGGAACTAGGGTGTCCATGGGTTTTGGTACACACCACAGTTCCTAGGTCAATCTCTTGTGGAACCTGAGGTGTGACTCTAACCACCTTGTTCCTGCTCTATACCTATGTTGCTCTGGAGATGTTTCCCCTCTCCTTCTATTCCATCTTCTATTCCATCGCTCTCCCTCCTCCTCTGCTTACAGAATGATTGAATTGTGTTAAATGGGGTTTTTAAATTTTATTTATATCCTTTTATTTTATCAATGATATTTTGGATATTTTGTTTTGGATATTTTAATATGGTACATTATATTTTTTACCTATTGAATATGTATTTTACACTTTTTTTTTAGGTACGGTCTTGCTCTAGCCCAAGTTGACCTGGAATTTATTCTGTAGTCTCAGGGTGGCCTCAAACTCACAGGCATCTTCCTACCTTTGCCTCCCGAGTACTGGGATTAAAGAGTTGTGCCACCATGCCCAGGTGGACATTTTTTAATTCACCAGAAAGATGCAATTTTATTCATTAATCTCATTCATTTCTACAAACCTTATATTCTTAGTGCAAAAATTCATGGAATGTTAAGTATCTGGAACTCCCTGAGAGATGAGTTGAGTCAGACAGCTATCTAACCACAGTCAACATCACAAAGTCAAATGGCCCATCATTTGAGTGCCCAGAGTTGTCCCCACCCCCAGCTTCATAATTTCCCCTTGCCTTTAACTCTGTTACTCTATTGTTCAAGTTGAATTCACCCCCAGAAATATCCTTGCTCAGTCAATGGATAATTTGGAAGGGAGAGTTGATGAGATCTTTCAATGATGGACTATTGTAGACCCTACCTCATCCCTTGGCCTTCAGCTACAGGTAGAGGGGGTGGTGTTCTTTATTATTATTTTTGATTATTCATTTATTTTTGGAATTTTCAAATACAATTTGCTATTTTCATTCTTGTTCCCCCTCCTGTCTCCTCCCTCTCTCTTTCAATTATTGGTCTCACAAGGCTTGCTAAGCTCTTTTAAATTTTTTTTAAAAATTGTTTTATATAATCTTTATATAAAAAACAAAAAAATGATAAAATTTAGAGAATATCTTTCAGCCTTGAGGATCGTATGTCCAACTGTTTCCCTTTACTCTGTTTATCACAAACTCTGATGCTATAAAACCCTATAGTGTTTGGTGGTTTGTTCACACTGACGTTTGATTCTGAATAGATGAGATCTATTGTCAGTCTTTTAAGTAAATGTTATCCATGAGTTTTTGCTTATTTTCCTTGATTGCTCCCAATTTTTAGGTGAAAAGTCAATACCCTCAGTGTTATACTAACTTCCCAGAATTCTCTCATTCATGATTCTTTTCTGTGAGTCATTCCAATATCCCAAGGCAACCCAATGAGAGACCTTTCCATTGCTCTGATGAGACAATCAGGTGCCTGCTTCAGAGTTGTCTGAGTCCAAAGTGAACCCTACATGTTAATGGCACCACACCCTTCCAAGAAAACCACTCTAAGGATCAAGACTTTAAGATACAAGATTTTAGAAAATATCAACCATGCAATATATAGCAGAGACATATCATGTTTATCCATTAGAAGGACTGATGGTATCAAGATATCCATTTCTCATTAAGTAATTTAGGTATTTAATATAATTCATATAAAATCTGCAAGATTTTAAAAAAATATTCCCAAATGACTCAAGTATTTATAAAGTTGAAGGGACGTATAGTGGCAGAATATGTCTCTTATAGGAGGAAAGAGGAATACCAGAGATATAACAGAAATATATATATATATATAGAGAGAGAGAGAGAGAGGAAGAGGATCTGGGGGAGAGAACCATGAAGTTGACCAATAAAAGAGCCATTTCAAATGGCATCCTTCAGAGATCTCCAATCATCATCTCCAAGGACAATCGACATAGTTATCTTATTTGCTAAATTAATTTTGAAGAGATTGAACTTAAGGATATTTCAGGCTAAGCGTGGTGGTACAGACCTTTTAAGTCCAGCACTCAGGAGGCTAACGTAGGAGAATGACTGTGAATTCGAGGTCATCCTAGAGCACAAAGTGAGTTTCAGGACAGCCAGGGCTGGAGTCAAGTCATGCCTTAAAAAGAAGAAAAAGGTGTTTTAAATTTCTGATAGAATGTTCATGGAAAGACTAAGGATTATTCATAGAAAACAAAGCCAAAGAAAAAACATAATTGTTTACCCAAGGATGATAACATGGTACACAAACAATGAAGTCACACTGTGTTTTTAGGTTCACTTCTGTGTGCATGTGTCTAATGATGGCAATGTTGTAAGTGATAAATCTTTGCTGTAGAGAAGAAAGTCAGGTAAAAAGGAATTTTTAAAAAATTAAGACATCAAAGTATAATTTTATTTTCACGCATAAGAAAGAAAAAAATCTATAATAGAATATGGAAGGGGCAGTGTGAGCAGACAACTGTTGCTTATTGTATAGGTACATTGTAAAGTGTTATATAAGTCAAATATTATAATTTGCTTGTAATCTTTCATATTAAAGTATGGAATAATAGAAGATTATGTACATCAGGCTAGTGTACAGCCCAATAAAGTTTCTAAAGTTTAACTCAGCTTTGAAAATCAAGAAGGCTTTGTCACTGATATCCTCCATGCCTCCACTTACCTCCAGAACCTTTAATAACCTCATTTTCATCAATAATTGTATTAATTGATAATATTCACCCTGCTACTGCTCATGTTATGTCCACATACTAACTTGTATGACCTTCACCATTATACCCATTCATTCCAGAACAAATTTCAAGTCCCCTGAGGGTATAGCGTGTTTGGAGGACCAGCAACTGTGGGAGAAGTTGGCCCCCATAGGCAAGACCCAGAGGAATCCAAACTATGATGTAATTGGCTCAAGTTTCTGCAGCCATATCTGTGGGTGCATGTGTGTGAGGAAGCAGAAACTGCTGGAGGCTGGGGTGTTAGCTCAGTAGCTAAAGAGCTTGCTGTTTAAGCATGAGGATCTGAGTTCAGAGCTGCCATCTCCCACATAAAAGCTAGATGAACAAGCCTGTGCTCTCAATTCTAGCATTGAGAAAGCAGATACGAGGATGCTACGGTTTGGTGACTCATTTGTAGCCCAATCAGGGACTTCTAGGTTCTGTGAGAGGCCCTGTCTCAGAAAAATATGCACTCCTACACAGGTGCACCCCATGCATGCAAGCACACCACACACACACACACACACACACACACACACACACACACACACACACACACAAATAAGAAATAGACCTTTTTCCTACTATTTGGTCAAGGAATAAGCCATTGATCTTGAATTTAGCTACAAGATGATTTTTAAAGCTTAGCTCTCATCTAAAAGTACTGAATTCTAGCTGCTGGTAGGTTCTGACTGCTGAGTGCTAAGAAACTATAACCCCAGGTTTAGTGTCTTTGACATTCTTAAGTATACTTGGTGAATAGTATATAAGTGTGAAGAAGGAGGCAATAAAAAAGCTATTCCTATTGAATAAAGGAGACATATGTGTATCCAGTCCAGGGAAGTAGTAACCCTTGGAATACCTACACAGAGGAGAATGGGAAACCTTTGTAGCCTGTTAGCAAGAAAATGAACACCTTCCTACTTTCCTTCTTTACACAACAGAATACAATGTGTGCCTGCCCTTCCCTTCCTCCATGCAGCCTTCAGTACCTGCTCAAACATGCACTAGGAATTGAAAATTTGGAAATGAAAGTGTGCTTTGAGGAACACGAAGGGGAAGATACAAGAGGGCAGTAAAAGAATGCAGCATTACTTAATCTCCTCATTGCTGTGACGACATATCTGAGGACACAACTTCAGAGAGGAAGGTGTGTTCTGGATGGACCATTGGAGGAGATCAATGATCCTGAGGGAAACAGTACCAGAAGCCAGCTGCTTAAATTGCATCTATTATTTTGCATCGGGTAGTCGAGAGGGGTGAGTGGTGCTCAGTGCAGGCTCTCCTTTTTATTCAAGCCAGGATCTCAACTTTTGGACTAGTGCAGTCCACACTCCAGCATCCTCGCCTTTCTCTCAAATGTTTGTTATATGCTCTGCAGGGTGACAGCGACCTGTTTCCCACATCTTTCTCAACGCTGGATTGACATAGGATTGTGGGGAACTTTCAATCACCCTGGATGATGGTCACCCTGGAACTGTAAGACTCTTGGTCCCCATGATAGTCCTGGGAACTTGAGTGGATGATAAAAGTTTGAATTAAAGAGAGAAGAGAAACACCAAGGTTCTATCCTGCTTGAAGTTTGAGGTCACTTCAGGTTGAAGGAAGCCACAAAAAAATCCCACAACACTGGATTAGGGGCCGAAGAGTTTGCTGTCACACTCGCTGTTTGATCCGGTTGCCCAGCTCTGCTCTGAATCCTGTCTTAAAAGCTACATTTTCAAGAAAGCCTAAACTTGTGACAGGACACAAATAGCTGGAGAGAAAAATATATATATAGTTCAATATAGGCCACAGAAAATCCAAACCCCCACACAACCCCACCCTCAAGTCCTCAATGCTGGGAAGCAGCAGCATTAAGAGCATTACATCACCAGCGACTGCTCCCATTGGCTGAGGATAACTCAAAAGACCAAAACACCTGCTTCTTCTCTCTCCTTGACTTTTAAAGCTTCTAAAAGCTGGTACCATGGGCTGAACAAAGGCTCTGGGCAGTGATGGTCTTTCCGAGGGGCACCTTTGCTGAGACACTGCCTGCCGGGGTGAGCAGGATCACAAGAAGTCCAGGAAAGTAGCTCCTTCCCAGGAAAGGAAAGAGGCTGGCACGACTGGAGTTGAAAGAGATCTCCCTGAACTAAAAGCGCCTGCTTCCTTCCCCCACTAGCACTATTGGAAAAAGATTCTCATCCTAATAAGTTTTGACAAGAGCTGGCAAGGGGAGCAGGTGCCAACGAATTCAACTAGTCGGAGACATTAGAGACATTGTGGGTACCAGAGGATGGAGGTGTTGCCATGGGAACCAAGTGGAAGGTGTAGGGTGAGGGCTGCTTAGGGAGGCTTGTTTTCTTGTTTGAGACAGAGCTGAACAGCTGCAAGCCATGCTCTGTGTTTGCCACTTCGGCATCAGTGGGTAAATCCCTTGCTCTCCTCCCCGCCATCCCTGGCCTTAAATGGGATTTCAGGAATTTAATTTCTCTGCTAACATGAATAAAGCTTGAGTATGAGGCACACCAAAATCCTTTGAAATAAGTATTGTTGGAGAAAAAAAAAAACAGGACATCAGGACAGTTCCAGTCACAGAACTCTTTTATTTTGGAGGGAGCTTTGTTGCTTTGAGGTCAGGCTGGTGAATTTCTTTTGAGCGAAATTTGAAAACATCATTTGAACGATCCATCTCACGCCTTTGCTGTGTAAACATCTTTCCATTGTGTGTCCCTTGGCTTTCAGATTTCTTCATGATAGGACTCACCCAGTCTAGAAATGACCCCAAAACACAGGAATGTTGAAGGAACAAGATGGTGTACCTGAGTTTTTTGGATCTTACTTTTGTTGAATTGCATATCTTTGTTTAAAGACGTGAACAAGGAGGAAGGGAAATGTGAAGTTTAACGAGGTGTTATCTGGAAATAAGTGGACCTAGATCCAAATCTAAGTAAATGCTGTGGGAGATGGGAGGTCTCACAGTCTGACAAGGGAGGTCCCTGTTCCAGACAGAGGAGTAATGTTGGGAACATTACATCCCTCCAGGTGGAGGACAACTTACCAAACATGTGCTGAGATCTTTTAGTTAGTAGAATGCTTCTTGCCATCCAAGGGCCAACCAGGAATTCTAGCAGACCCATCTGCTCAACCATGGTAAGACTCAGAGAGGAACAGTGACTTTGGGAAGACATGAACCTCAACGAGAACTCCATGCACAGCTAGCTGTTCAAGGAATCAGGGCCAAGCCTGCATACCAGCATATGTGCAGAGGATAACATCAGAGTTCCATGGTGCTGTGTGCCAGGGCACTGACTAGCATTCTTTGTTTGACCCCTCTCTAAGTCACCATGTGGTCCCTGCTTCATGACAATTGCAAAGTGGTTACAAAGGAGAATGAGAGTGTACTTCAGGAACGTATCAAATTTTCTGCCTTCAAATAAATTAGAACTCTACTGTGAAAAATGAGATTTTCATGTACGGATGTTCAGGAGAGTAAAATTAAGAGACCAACAAGATATGCAGGTCTGCAACCAGTAGAGAGGCAGAATGTAAGTGATTTCTCCACCAGAGAACCAGGCAAGCTGCCTTACAGGTATTCATCCTTTCGTGCATCACACAAACATCATTGGGTGACTACTTCGGTCAGGCATTGCGTTCCCTTAGAGCCATGAAAGACATGCTGGTGTTCTCTGTCCTAAGTGAGATTCTAGAGTAGTGTCTTAAACACTCACTGATGCTCATGAGTGTGCCCCACATGGGAAGTGAGAGGGATGTTGAGGATTTAAAAAGCAACTCTCTGGAGAGGTGTGCCAGTCATTGAAACAGCTATGAAAAGCACCACCTTCCTCGTGGTGACTATCAGAAGCAGGATTCTTATGAATGCCTCGTAAGACTGACTTCATGATCCATGATCTGTCATCTGTGTGCACTCGCAAAGACTTTTCTCCAATGTGAATTGTGTGGAGAACATTTTATATCTCATTCAATCTACTAGGATGGCAGTGTTTTTGGTTTCCTCTAAATTCTTGTGAATTTTGTTTCTGCCAGCTCTACCTATTATTACAAGAGACATATTAACATTTAGACTATTAATTGTAAATTTTGGGGATAGAGAGATGGCTCAGCACTTAGAGACACTTGCTTATAAAGCATGACAGCCCAGGTACAATTCCCCAGTACCCACCTAAAGTCAGATACACAAAGTGCATCCTGGTTTTTTTTTCATGTATTTCCATTCTTATGGCTTTATTTATTTTAAAATGTTATTATTATTAGGCACATACTAATTGTTATATTATTCTATACAAGTAACTCTTTTATGAAATATATGCAATGACACTCTCCACCTAATTTTTTGTTTGTTTGTTTTTGTTTTTTTGTTTTTCGAGGTAGGGTCTCGCTCTAGACCAGGATGACCTGGAATTCACTATGTAGTCTCAGGGTGGCCTTGAACTCAATGCAATCCTCCTACCTCTGCCTCCCGAGTGCTGGGATTAAAAGCATGTGCCACCACGCCCGGCTTCTCCACCTAATTTTTATTGTTCCAAGCAGACATCCAAAATTGATGTAGTGACTAGAACTCTCATGTGAACACAGTGGTTCTTGCTTTGTGGAAGATACATTTTAAGACCCTCAGCGGATGCCTACATCTACACATACCACAGGATACTGTTTCTTAAAATTTACTTCGCAATCCAAGATGTGCACATAAAGAATGATATTTTTAATGTTGTTGTGGAACATTTTATAAGTTCAATAGATTTGCTGTTTTTAAATTATTTTTTCATATATCAATTCATGAACAACATAAGTAGAGGAAATGTAAGTTGCACTAATTTAAAAATTCAGAACAATAAAAAATAATAATAGGGCAATTTATAAGAATATACTATAATAAAATAAGTTACTTAAAGTTTATGAATTGCACATTTCTGGAAGCTTTCATTTAATATTTCTGAATTAAAAATTTCCATGCCAGCCATAGAAAGCAAAACTACAGGTAAGAGTAGGGAGAAATTCCAAAACCATACTCATAGTTCATTGAACTAATTACTATATTTCCTCTACTTATGTGATTATACTTTTTAGAGTTACTTTAAAAATGAATATAACATTCATTATTTCAATCTAATCAGATACTGTCTACTGATAGAAATGTCTCAATCGCTGATGTTTAATTTAATTTGATCTGTAATATTATTTTCATTTTCAACCTCAATTTTTTTCTTATTGACCTACTAAAATTATATATTTTGAATGTCATTTTAATTTATTCTGTTTTGACATTATCTCTGTAACTTTTTAATTGCTCCCTTAGGCATAACAATATTTATAATTAAGTTTCTTCAATCTTCTTAAAATCCAGTTTGACCAATAAACGTGGAGTGAAGAAAGCCTCTCACGATGAGATCCTTCTTCATGCTCAAAGTTTCTGATGGAGAAGTTTTTCACAGCCATTAAAAAAAAAACCTTTCAATGTTATAAATCTATTTTCAACCATGATATATATTTTAAATTATTTGAGGCGATGAAGAGTTCATATTATTTACCCAGACACTTGTGACATTTGTCTCTCTTTTTTTCTGATGTCTCCTCTTATTGAAAATTTTTCCATAGCAGATCTTGTAGAGTACACAAGGCAAGCTTTTGTTCTGAGCTAAGGAAAGGGTTTTCTCTCTCAAGATTCATACATTTCCTCTTTGTTGTCCGTTTTCAGCACTTTGATTTTGGCATATCATGACATTGATTTTTATTTTATTTTTCAAATATTGTTCTTCAACAAACTCATGCACATAATTTGATCATATAGATCCCCTGTTAATTTAGCTTATCCCCTCCCCCTCCTGTTGAATTCCATCTTCTTCCCCCATCCATATCTAGTGAATGCAACATTGAAGAGAAGGACTTGCCCCATTCCTGGTAGCAACCATTAATTCCCAGTAGGTCCTCAGAGAGCTCTCACAAACCTCTCCCCTGTCCAGTACTGAATGGTTGTATCTTGTGCAGGTAACCAGAGCTCCTCGTGAGTTCCCCAGTGCATTGGGAGAGTTCCACTATGTTTATTTGCTACACTCTCTTCTCATTCTAGAAGTACAGGGATAGAAATGTTGATAATGTCCCACCGGATGCCCCCCACCCTCTCTCTCTCTCTCTCTCTCTCTCTCTCTCTCTCTGTGTGTGTGTGTGTGTGTGTGTATGTGTTGTATACATGAGTACTGTTTATGGGTGAGTGAGTGTATATTCATGTATGTGAGTGTGGAGTTCAGAGGACAACTTTGAGTCTCATTCTTCACCTTCCACCTTACTTGGGTGAAGGTCTCTTGCTCTCATTCACCCTTGCTTACACCAGATTGCCCGGCTTGTGAGCTTCAGGAATCTCTTTTCCCTATGTCTCTTCTTGCCGCAGGTGGGCTGGGATTATACTCAACCCCATTACCTTCCTCAAAGAAAATTAGTAGAGAGAGATGAATATCTCAAGATGAAAATGACTTCATAGCAGACACTGTCGAGTACATCCTAGCTCATGGACTATCATTTCAGAGTACCATGCCTTTACACAGATATCTATCACAGTGTACATGGATTTTGCAAACATCTTATCCATTAAGCCATCTCCCCCAGCCTGAATATCTATCTACCTTTTAAATGATACTTCCCCCCGTTCTTTGAATTGGATAACTTCTATCAATCTATCTCTACATTAACTGATTTTTTTTTTCTTTTCTCATCTCCATTCTGGAACCAAATCGGCCCAGTGAGTATTGGGTTCATGGTGAGCTTCCCTCTTCAGGGATCTTTCCCCCTATTTCAAATATACTAAGATTTAGGCTAAATTTGGACCTATTTGTTTTCAAGGTATTGACTCTTTATTGGGGGGCATGCAAAATAATTGCCTTGGGCTAGAGAAATTGCTTGGTGGTAGAGTGCTTACTGCATAAGCATTAATGCCTCTTCAGCCAGAGACTATGAAGTTCAATTCCCTGAACCTACGAAAGAAGCTATAGATAGGGCTGAGTGAGGGTGATAATGGAAAGCAGCTTTGGATTGACAGGGAGAATCCACTCTAGGAGATATGCAGATGAGTGTTAAGAGAAGGACCTCAATATTGGACCCTGGACTTGGCTTACACAAGCACAGATCACAGGCACACACACACTCACACACAAACACACACACACGCATGCACACACTGTATGTGACACTCACCATGCTGCACACCTACTCTACACACACATGCAGAAACATTTTAATAGCTTTGTTATAAAATTGTAATATTTGCGTCATCCCTACTTTTCATATCTGTTAATTGTATTTTTCCCATGAGATTTGTGATTTTTCCTGGTTCTACATATGCCGAGTAGCTTTGGATTTTATCTTCATCATTTTGAATGCTTCATTATGAGACTCTGAGTCTCATTTCAATCCCGTGGGTGATGTTGGTATTTGGTTTGGGAAGTCATTTTATGTTACCTCTCAGGAATCATTTAAGACTGCCGTGATGGAGAGGGGTGGATTTTTTCAGCTTCCCTGGTCTTCAGCAACTGTATGGATGACCTTCCAAAGTTTCAGAAATGCCCTTGGGGACAGAGACATGGATAATAGATCAGAAACTGGACGGTGGCCAGTGTACTGTGAAACAGTAGTCCATGGGCTATGATGTGTCTTGACAGTGTCTGCCATGGGGGGACTTTAGTTTGAGATATTAATCGATTTCTACCTTTCCATAGCTCCCCACTCCATGTCATTCAAGGGATTCAATCCATCTGTCAGCTGTGCTATTTGGCTTTGAGGAAGGAAATATGACTGTGTAGAAAATTATAAGTCTCTGGATTCTGTGTCTCCAGTGCATAAGCCTTCTGTGATTTAAAGATCTAAACAAATTGTCTCAGCAAAAAAGCAAGTGACAGGCTGTAGGTGGCAGAAAGGAAGACAATGGTGTAGCGGGAAAAAAGCCCATAGATTGAAAAATGGGGAGTTAAACCCCATATGGAACAGTGCTTCTGATAAGCAGGTCTCCATGGAGTTAAGGCCTCCCCAGGTTTCACAAAACCGGTGGAGACAAGTCAGCTCTGAATAAGCTGGTCACATAGGAGAAGCAGGCATCATTGTTTCACTCACAATTTTAAGACACTGAAGAACT
This sequence comes from Zapus hudsonius, assembly GCA_004024765.1. NCBI lineage: Eukaryota > Metazoa > Chordata > Mammalia > Rodentia > Dipodidae > Zapus > Zapus hudsonius. The sequence goes on from PVHP010002594.1 coordinate 43,051, forward strand.
GGTATATTTCCATATTTTGAGAATTCATACACAAAATAGCATGAAACACTAAACAGATCCCCAATAAAGTCGCTTGTAGTTTAGCATTAAAAACAGTGTGGCATAGAAAAACGAAGAATACCAAATTTTGATACCAAGTTCCTTAGTTGTGAGGTCTGCTAAGTTATTTCTTTCATATGGATTGATCTATTTCTTATGTAATTGAATCTCTTAGAAACTTCCTCAAATTGCAGAAAGAAACAACAATGCAGGTATCCTCCATTAATCAGAAATATTAAGGATGCCTTTGATAATATTTCACTATTCTCACTTATGATTGTCAATGTGGTGCTTAGAATAGTTCTTCTCTGGCAGAATAAATAACTAACTAAAATAAAATATGGGGAAGAAACTTCTTGTTTGCTTGGCGATCTTATCATAATCGGATCTTGAATTTTACAGAATCCTATTTCTGCGTCTACAAAGATGAAAAATATGAGCATGTTATTTTCATTTTCAATCTGTTAGTTCATTGAATTATGTGAATATGATTTCTATGGTTCAACAGTATTATATCTAGAACAAACTCAACCTAGTTTTGAATCTTTTTTACCTTCTAGAATGTGAATATTTTGTTTTTGAACATGCCACTATTTGGAGTTCTATTTTGTAATTTTTTTTGGTCTGGTTGTAACATCAAGGCAACACTAGACCCAGGAATTAGTGGACAATCATGTCATCCTATCACAGAACGAAATGTATGTAAAGCAATTTTCTTTCTTTGGGGGAATATAAAACACCAGGAGCATCAAATCTCACTGGTGTTTTTGAAAAACACAGTACAAATCCTGTTATTCTGCCTTTGAGATATATATTTAAGAATTAGTTTTGGTGATTTATGCTCTCAGAAAAATTGGCTGTTTTATATATGTCTTCAATGTACACTAACAAATTTAGAGCATTCTCAGATGAGTTTGTTGATTTCCAGCAGAACAATGTTAATGCCTCTTTTAATTCCTAAAGTTACTTTTAAATTCATAAAATTGCTTTCTCTTTTAACAAATGTTAGTGCGAAGGACCTTCTATTATTGGTTAAGCTTTACAAGAAAGCAGCTCTTGATTTTGTTGATTTTTTTATTTATAACTTTGTAAAGTCTTGGTTTTTTATTCTTATTTATTTAGTTATTTATTTTTAAACTATATCTTTTGATTTTTAATATTCTTTGAGTCTACTGTTCTTTTGTCTAATTTTATAATTGACAAGATATCCCAGTAACTATTTTTTATTTTTAAAGCCATAAACATTTTATCTCCCTTTTATCTCTCCTTTTGAGGGATCCCATAGTTGGCCCCTGTCAGTCCATGTTGATTACATTACAATTTTTATTATGGTTTATTTTTTATTTTTAAAGTTCATTGATTCTTTTTATGAATAGCAATTTCAATTTTTCATAGCCCAGAAAATATATGCTGTATATTAGCAATGACTAGGTTTTTATTGAATAATCTATTACTTTATTTTTGGAAGATAAACACATATGTATTTGAAATATATATATATATGAATCTGTGTATTTATACATATATGTATTGTCTAACCATAAAAATGGTATAAATGTATGTAACTACACATATATGTTTATTTATACCTATCCATGAAACAGTCATTGATAGGTGATAGATAAAATATAGGTAATGTCATGTCAACAAATCTTAAAAAGGGAAACAGAAAGAATTTTACTTGGTGAAGGATTTATAAAATTATGCCTGCTTTATTTATTCTGTATATTAATATATTTACTGTTTCCTTTATTATTCTGCTTTTTTTGAAGTATATGCTTAAGTCATCAAGGTCATTATAAATTCAGAGTTCCATTTAAATTTCTTTAATGTATCTTTGCTTTATCAGTATACATAATTTGAATGGACTTTTACCTTTTTGAGACTGAACCTCAGGTAGCCTAATCTGGCCTTGGGCTTCCTATGTAACTGAGGTTGGCCTTGATTGTCAAATACTCCTGGCTCCACCTCTGAAATGCTAGGATTACAGGTGTGTGTCACCATGCCCAGCCTATAGTTTGAATTTTATCATTAGACGTCAGGGAAAACTGGTGTTTTCTTTCTCTTGAAATGATTATCATGCTATTTTTCTTTAAATTTTCTATCATATTATATATATAATTTTTATTATATATTTGTATATATATATTATAATTTATATTATATTATTTTTATTTTATATATATTTTTATTTCTCTGTTCTGATGTCTGTATAATTTCCTAGGTCCCAAAATGCAGTTTACAGAATTTCTTGGTAGTAACTATTCATTTTCACTTATTGATTGAGATTTTATTTTTATCTGTAAATTACATCATACTATATTCCACATACTTGCCTTAATTATTTTTCCTCAGAAGATAACATATTCTTTTGTCTATGAACTTGATTTATTTCATCGCTAGAAATGGTTGATGTATTTTATAATGTGTGTTTGATTGTTTTATATTTTATTCCCTTTTATCTCTTATTTACACCCAACTGGATATTTTATGGAATTTGTGAGTTTAACTCCTTTTTTCAGCTAAGGAACTTTTTCTTCTATTATTTCTATAACTAAGGGCGTACCTCTCTTTCCCCAATTTCTCTCCCTGGTACTCCTGAGATTTGAATGTTAAAACTTAATTGCCTTAATTTGTCTTTGTCTCTCTCTTTTTTTCTGTGACTTGATGTACTCATTGTACTCATGTAGGTCGCTCACTAATTGTAGCCATACCTGTCTTCTTACTCCACATAATGGACAACTTACTTGAAAACTGCACTTTTAGCTCTAGCAGTGCACTTTTGGGCTCCATCCGAAATTGTTGTAGATCTCACTTTAAAATTTGCATGTCATGGAACACATGACAGTTTTGTTTCAGTGGGTATTTTTTTTTCTGAAATTTCAACTCACATTTCTTCCTCTGAATCTTGAATTGCCTTTCATTTGTTGCTTTCCATTTGTTTGTTAGTACATTGGGGCTCCAACCTGATTTTCTAGTGGAATAACTAGAATCCTGCAGGGGCTGGGAAGTACATTAATAATTGCTTTTTAAAAAAATTTTATTTATATTTAAGGTTATACTCTTTCATCCTCTCTCGCTCACCCCCATTCCACTGAGGTTCCTCCTCTGTGGGGCTAATGGTATTCACTGTGGGGTCCTGAGGGTCTCTGTCAGTCTCTATGTAGGTGTGTTTGTGTGTGTGTGTGTGTGTGTGTGTGTGTGTGTGTGTGTGTGGTGGGGAATCCTTGCCTCTGGCTAATCCTACCTCCTCCATGGCTCTTGCAATCTTTCCACTCCTTCTACATTGTTCCCTGAGCCATGTTAAAAATCTAATTCAGCATTGAAGTCTCTCTAGGCTCTGGATTTCTGATTTCAAGAGTTGTTTAGTAACCACAGAGTTTGTCACCATCTTCTCGAGCTGGTTGTCAGGCTAGCAGTGAAAGCAATAGTCGTGGTGCAGCTTCTTCTGCAATGTCTCCTGGGCGTACATCATTTTTCCTGTGTTTCCAGGAAAAAGCCCTCTGGGGCTTAGACTGAAAGAAAGTAATCTTTGGCAGTTGTAGATCTCCATTCTCCCTGCCCATCACACACAGAATTAGGGCTGGGAGACAAACCCCATGTCAGGAAGCACTTCCTCTTAAGCCTCGTGTGTCAGGAGTCCAGTTTCCATTCAGAATCTACTTCTTTGAAATCCAAGCAGAGAATCACTTGCATTCAGTGGAACCAAGGAAATTGTGGTTGAGCAATATGGTTAGCCAAGGAAATTACAGAGAAATGCAGCATGAGAAACTGGACAGAGAGACTATGGTGTAAATTTCAAGGCAGACCTGTGAATGAACACATACACATGTTAAAACGAAAATAATAATAATATAGATAAGCAATCCTTAAGAACCTCAGGTTCATGATTTCTATGCATTAAATTCTTTCAATATATACAGAGAGATAATTTAGTGACTCAGAATTAAAATTTTCTTTAAAAATTCGTTTCCAATGGCAAAGATTTGGAGAGCCATTCCACAAGCAGTGAAGATTCATAAGGATTTTGTGGAGTATAGAAATGATGAATGACTAATTTTTCTGACTCTCCTTGCGTAGTGGGCATCTATATTCTAGGTGCACAAAAGGGGGCTATGCTGCATTGAGTTTCATTCTGCCAAGGTTTGTGAGACAATTAATTGCAAGTAAATTGAATATTTGGAGAGTTCTGTGGTCTCTCAAATGAGGAAGATGGAGATAATGATGATATCAGATCATTGCAAGACTTCTTAGGGGTCCTATATTAACTGAGAACAATGAAAACACTTCTTTCGCTACAGTGTTTTAGCATTGGGCTGTTGAAAATTTGGCTCACGGTGAACTAATATGTGAAGGCACACTCATATGCATTGTGCACACCCACTGCACTCACCCAGGTGACTACAGTAAAGTGTGAAAAAGAAGTAAAGCTGGTCTTAAATATTCACGCACTATTCGTGCATATCTACCCTTCCACACTTTTCCTCTTACACAGATTACTGCACATAACTGTGATCATTCAGAGATGTCTGGGAAGCAGCAACACATTTGCCCTGTACTGATAGAACTTCTGAGCTGACCCAGTCTTCTAGCTAGTTCCTAGTAAGTGAACTTTGCTGAGAGGGGATGAACCTTCAGGAGAATAAATGATTTGCAACTGCAAACAGTGACCAAGGGAAATGAAGCCAAGAGCTCATTATTTCTCGGTCCTGTGATTTAAAAAGAAAAACCTGAAATTCTCACCACAAAAAAAGCCCCATAGGTTTCCCTATTAGAATAAAACAAATGGAAACAGCTTGGGTTATTTTTGTCCTTGGAAGATGCAAGTGAAGAAGATCTTAATGACACTTAATTGCGGGTGATGATGGTGAGAGGCAAGTAGCGGAGACCTTGTGTGTGAAGTCACACCTTAGGCTAGAAAACCCATGTGTGGGAGCTAAAAACTGAATAGCCTATTTCTGTTTACTTTTGACAGTTCATTAAGAAAGGAAGTGAATCTTGCTTCAAGACACACAACCAAATTTCTTTCTATTAATACGATTATGGATTGCCCCCTTAACGGTGACTCCTTAAAGAACAGACTTTCTTACATCTTTTTCTTTGAAAATCCAGAAGAAGAGGTCAAAACCTTCCAACACTCCAGTGAAAAGTCAAAACTCAACCTTCATAGCTGGATTAGCTCAGGTGGTTCTGCAAAGAAAAACAGCTAGAACATTATCAGTCAGGTTTGCTTGCGTCTGACTGAATGAGCTCACAAGGTTAACCAGAGACAATTGGCTGGGGCCAGAGGAATGAATTTAAAATATCTTTACTAATTGAAGCTAACTGAAGAACAGCTATATAAGTTAGAGATTTATGTGAATTATTGAATGATCTTTTGAAACATTCATGCTGGATGTCTATACACATGGAAGATGAGGTGGACACACATTGAGGATATATATTTAAAAATGTGCTTTATCACATTAAAGTAATATTATTGCATGAGCTCACCTGGCAAATGTTCCCTTTGAAGACCTGCTTTATAAATGCCTCAATGACAGTAACCGTCTGGCAGTGGGTCACTTGAGCATTTGCTAATCATAGCGAGACATCAGTGTGGATAAACACAATGTACTTTCCAAATATGAAGTGCTTTGTTCCGCGTTGTGAGATGAATTCTGCCTCTTAAAATGTGTACAAGGAAGTGATAAGCCCTTAGTACCTCAGAATCTGGCTGTATTAGGACATAGAGTCTTCAGAAATATAATTAAAACAAAACAAGCTTCTTCAGTGTGATCCTAATGCAATATGATTAGGATTTTGATAAGAGGAGAAAGTTAAGAGATACATGCATGCAGAAAAAAATCCATATGAGAGGGAGTGAGAAACTGTCCATTCATAGTCAAAGAAAGGAGGAAAAACCACAGTCTACCCAGTTTATCATGGAAGCTAATTACAGACAGAAGGCTTGTGCCACCATCCTCCACTGCATATAATTGAAGCCTCTATTCCCCAGTGAGGCTTCATTTGGAGGTATAAGCTGTAAGTATGAAGTTGAAGTTAAATAAGGCCATGAGGATGGAGCCCTGATCATAGAATTGGCATCCTTAAAAGGCACGAGAAGCTTTGTTTTTTCTCATTACACACTGAGAGGAGCCTGTGGGAATATAGCATGGTGTAGTCATCCACAAAGCACAACATGAGCCCTCCAAGGCAAGGTCTTTACTATGTAGCTCTGGCTTACCTGAAACTTGTGACATAGACCAAGCTGCCCTCAAACTCATAGTGATCCTCCAGCCTCTACCTCATGAGTGCTGGAATTACAGGCATGCACCCAACATCCTCTATAAGAAGGAGATAAGGGTTTTTTTTTTTTTTTGCCTGTTTAAGATGCCCACTGTGTAATATTGTAATTATTCTGTGGTGGGTTATGAAGATCGTACCTGCTGGGCATAGGCATTCATACTGAGTGGCATCCTCAGCCTTGGCATTCCATCAGGGTTCCTTAAATATATGAAAGAAATACTGGAAAGACAACTCATGTCTCCTGTGTGAAAGCTGTTTCTATCCTTGATCCAGTCCTGGTCCACTTCCCAGGACCAGAAACTGGAAATCATATAAATACATTAATGAGATCTTATAGCAAAGTGAAATTTTAATAGATAATTAATCATTGGGCACTTATTTTTTGAGCAGTCATATATTTTTTTGACATTGAGTTCCCAAACTTTTTGGCTATCATGCCCTTAACCCACAAGAATTTTAATTTAGAGTATGAAGTGTATTATTATTTTATGTATATTTAACTTTATTTCACATTTATAAGCATTATTAATATTAATCCATATTAAAACACATTTACATTTTCATGGGCTTTTCAATGTACTTGAATTAGTTATCTCTTTCACATGTCTTGGGACACAGATTCAGAACATCGTCTGCATTTTAACTTTTTTACATACCTTTGCAGAATGTGTTGACAGCGGAGAAGTTTTTAGATGTAAAGCCTCAGAAAGGTGATTAGACCATGTCTATCTTTCCCTATTAGTGAATGTAAGGTCCTGATGAACAAATCTTCCTGCAATGCTTGGCTCATTTCTCTCTGTTCGTTCTGTTTTCAGGTGAGGTAGCCAAAAACGCCCCATAAAACACAAAAATAAAATGCCTTTATCCTAGACTTCCCAGATCCAACACTGAAAATATCAATTTTTTTGTTGTTGTTTTATGACAGAGAAGAGATTAAACTAAAACAGTAACTTGAGTGTGGAATGGTTACATAAACTATCCAAGGTCTTAGTGATAAGAGAATACATCATGCTGGGCAACATGGGGATATAGAAGAAAAAATAATACGGGCTCTAGTCATGGCCTCAAAGTTAAGAATCTGTTTTGGGATGATCTGTTAAAGATATTGTTATGTAAATATAGCACTAAAATAGTCATTTATGGAGGCTGGGAAGATGGTTCAGTGGAAAAAGTGCCTACTGAACAAGCCTAAGTATCTAAATTCAGAATCGAAGCCCACATACACAGACAGCTAACTGTGGTGGGCTTCTGTAATCCCAGCATATCAAGAGAGTGATTGGATGTAGACACAGAAGAATTTTCAGGAAACCCACAGACCAGCCAGCCTGGGGAACACATCATGGTGAACCATTTGAAGAAGGAGAGAAAATTGAGCTCTAACCTAGACAGGTACACCTATGGCATGAGTTCTCTCTCTCTTTCTCTATCTCTCTCTCTCTCTCACACACACAAATATTGAAAAAGTAGTTGCATAAAACAACAGTGTAGCATTTATAAGAGCATTATAAAAGTGTAGCAGCTTGGTGTGGTGGCACACGCCTTTAGTCCCAGCACTTAGGGGACAGAGGAGGATAACTGTGAGTTCAAAGCCACCCTGAGACTACATAGTGAATTCCAGGTTAGCCTGGGCTAGAATAAGACCATACCTGGCAAAACAAAAACAAAATCAAAAATAAAAATAAAAACAAAAACAAACAGAAAAAAGAACCCAGCTTGCTGAAACCAAGTCCAGTACATAACACACTCATCATTTCAATCAAACTCCTACTCTTCCTCATCTTTACCCATCATTTTCAACCTGACTCTGAACATGGAATGACCTCCTTCCCTGAGGAAGACCATCGATAGCCATATAAAGAACTTCCAATAGGCACTTCTTTGAATTTCTAGGAATTCCCATCCTCACAAAGCCCTGTCTCTGCCAGAGTGAGAAACCATGGTGCCTGTGTGCAGACATTTCATCACACTATTCTAGAGACAAGATTGATACTCTGTCAAATGTTTTGCAGTCTAAGAAACATACGTGTCCAGAGAAAAGTACTGATGTTATTGGACTTAAATCTTCCACCTTTAACAGCCTACTAATAGAAGCCCAAGTGACAAAGAAATGGAATATTAGGCCATGTTTAAGTAGGCAAATTAGCACCTGAGATTTGGAAATTGGGATGTGAGTCTGAGGTTTTCTTTTTGTGTTTTTATTGTTGATATCTTTATTATCCTTAATTAGACACATTGTATGAGCAAATCTTATGATGGTACCCCCATTTCCCTCCTCCCTGTCCCCAACCCACAGGAGACCCTCCTTGATGAGCATACTAGATCAGTATTTTATTTACTTACAAGCAGATAGAGATAGAAGAGAGATAGACAGAGAGAATGGGTATCCCAGGGCCTCCAGTCTCCACAAAGGAACTCCAGATGCATATGAGACACTTCATGCATCTGACTTAAGCTTCCATGATATCGCAATTAGCTCATGTGCTACTGGGATGACTCTCCAAACCAGGCACAGTTTATGGGAAGAAAGGAGGTATTGAAGCTACAGATCCAGGGGAAGTTCCATAAGGCTGTCCCCCTTTCACAGGTCCAAGCAGCAGGAGAACTCATTACCAACAACATACACACACAAACAAAGCACGCAGTGGGGAGCAGAGGGAGGGAAATATTCTCTCCCCCCTTTATATAGCCTTATAGCAGGGCCTTGCAACCCTATCTCAGACTTGGCTTCCCGAGTCTCTGGAATTTCCTTCCTGCACTGTCCTCCCAGGAAAGGACATTTCTTCCGAGCTCCCCTGAGCCTTCTTACATCCTGCCCCTTACTGACAGGGCTGCCTTCCTGTGAACAACCTCAGAAACCCACCCAAGATTACTAAAAAGGTCAAGTTGACAGCAAAACTCAACCATCACACCTGGGTACTCTGGAATTGAACTCATGTCATTAGGCTTTGCAGGCAAGTGCCTTAATCGCTAAGCCATCTTTCCAGCCCCCTCCCTTTGTTAGAGGTGTGATAACTGAATAAGTGATTCACAATCTGAGCTGTAAATAAAAACCAACTAGTAAGTAGAACAGAGTTTGAAGAAATGAAGGTCCCAGTTTTCTGTACAAAAATTGGACTCATATAACATTATCCATGTGGTACTAAGTATGAGAAGACTCTTAATAAATAAAAATAACACAGTGTCAAGGTAGAAGAAAAGTCTCAAGGTAAAAAATGAATAGCAAATAATGTATAATAAATCTAAGTCAATATTGATAATATGACAAGGAATTATAAGTTTGCAGTGTGGATTACTGAAAGAACTCAAGAATAGTGTGAAATTAAAATTCTGAACCATCACAGCAAAACTGCAAGAGAAGCGTGAAATAGCAAAGCTTATTTTAAATGATCCTTCATATGAGAAGGTATAAAGGTGTGGAAAGGTGAAAATAGAGATGCCAAGACCCAGTTACACATCTCAAGCAACTAATGTCCTTCAAGGAGATCCAGGAATCTGGGCTTATTAAAACTTCTGTGGTATACAGGCTACAGATACCGCCAATGGAGAGCCCAGCTTCTTTAACTATGTGTCATAACCCTATATGGGACCACTTAACTGAATGCGAGGGTTGTCAAAAGTTTAGCAACTGTAAGAGGTGTCTGAAGAGACAGAGGCCGAAGATGAATCCAATATCAAACAGGTAAAGAGTCTGAGGTGTTTCTAGCAATTTCACCCATGTGACATGACCCGATTTCACTGCAAGAGTGTTTCTAGGACAAAAGTGTGCATAGTGTACATGTTCCATCACACATTAACCAAACCTAAAACTTGATGACTTTGTGAGCACACCAGCACCGTGCTCAGATTTGACTACTGATTGTCATGAATTATAGTGTTTTTATTGTATATTTATAATTTCATGAATTATGTTGTCTTTATTTTATATTTACAATTTTTGGTCTTGTAGAAACGTAACGGTAGAATTCTGAGAAACAAATAATTCTCATATTTTCCTACTGTTATTCGTCTACATGTAAGTATCCTATTAGTATGTCATTGGATTGGATTGTGTTTTAATGTTTGGAAATAAACATTATTGCCATGTGTCATCACCCTGCCCTACCCAAACTGGCTATAAAGACATTGCTGTCAGGATTCTAGAGGCTGGAATTCCAGGTAACATAATGAGAAATATTCTACCAGGTCCAATCTGAAGATACTATGTGTGTGTGGGCTCTGATTTTCTTTGGAGAACTGTAAAATGTATTACATGGACTGTAGTACCATTAATAGTTTCAAATTTAATTGATTTTATTAAACATCATATGTACTTTTTAGGGATAGGATGTAGAGAAAATGTAAACATCTGTTTAGGAAAATTCAGAAGTTCACCATTTAGGAAATTGGACATGGGCCACTAGATATGACTAGAAAGTATGGTTTTATTTTTCCATGTCCCTACTTGTCCTCTAATACTATGCTCACTCTAGACACATAATGAATTCATGCATTATTTTTTCAGAAAAAAATCTACAAACATATGAAAGCAAGGTTCCTTTGGTGTGTCTTGCAAAACACAAGATTCTCATTATATGAGAAATGAAATAATTTGGTGCTGCTGTGGACTACTTAACCACTGACTGAGAGGTCAGATCTTAATTTGAATGTCTAGGATAAATGAAAGCAAATGGACTACTCAGAAGGCTTACTGAAATCAAAATCGAAAGGAAGGAGTGACAAGGGGAATGAATGGCAGACAGGATGAATGGAATGCTGAAGTGAAGTTTTATGATAATTTCATAGTCAAAAAGTCATCAAATTTCAGGTTTAGCAAAACCCCCAAAGTTCATTGCTGCCAATCATATATCCCATGCTTGAAAACCCTAATTTTGTTTCTCCTCCAGTGAGATGATGACTCACTGTATCTGAAGACTCTACCTCCATGGAAAGCTCTAGATGTAAAATAGAGCTTTGTTTATTCTCCCGCACACTTTTCTACCTTCCCTTCTATGTTTATTGCATGTAATAATGATGAATTGTCTTACTTCTTCTGTATATGTCATACTGTATATGTTTGAAAGTCACTAACACATATACATACATACATGTGCACACACAAACACTTTCATTTATAGAGTCTTCTAATTACAAAACTTATCAGTAATTTTTAAAATATTTTTTAACTTTTTATTGCTAGCTTCCATAATTATAGACCATAAACCATTATGATTCACTCCTACCCTCCCCCATATCTCTCCCTCCTCTCAACTAGTCTGTGTTTTGTTTCAGTGTCATCATCTTTTCCTCCCATTATGTGTAGGTATTACCCGGCCCTGTGAAATCATGAACGTCAAGGTCATTTTGTGTCTGGAATTTGAGTTGTAAGCAATCCTACCCTTCCTTTGGCTACTATAATTTTTCTTTCACTTCTTCCACAGTAGACCCTGAGCCTTGGGAAGTATGGTAGAGATGCCTTTACAAATATGTTTTAAAGCATGTGGCTCTTAATCACAATGTTTCCTCTGAAATTCTTTTTTTTTTTTTCTAATATCCCTTCAAATGCAGAGTTCAGATTAGGGTAAGCAGGAGTTTTGTTTTTTTGATTTTATTTGTAAAGATAAACTTACTATCAATCCTAATGGATCACATAGCTAATTTTTTCAGCATACCAATTGAAAACTTTTATTTCCTCTCTATGTCAGGTAACCTATTCAATCTAACATGCACACACAAACCAACATAAACGTACAACTACTATTTTGTAGCAAGTGTCTAAAGTTATCATGAAAGAATATTTTATATGTGAAGCTAAGGCTTTTACATTACTTGTTTAAAGACACTAAAAACTTCCTTCAGGGTTTTCACCAATCCACTTATCAGCTTTTATTTACAATATTACAACCCATTAAATAATCTATTAATTAATTACATAACTTATTATTTCTTGTAATATGTACAGATGGTGTACATGCTACCTGATAACATGAATGTCACATGTCTGTCTTTTGAACCTTTGTAACAGACTAGTAATGGAACCAAATTGTGCCATGTTATTTTTTTTAATTGAATGTTGGTTGGGTCCTGAGATCATGAATCTTTCTGATGACTTTTGTGTCAAATTATCTCAATAATTCTTTATGTAAGTTTACTTTTCACTTTTCTTTATAATGTTCACAAGTAGTTGAAATTTCATCTTCTATTAGTCAAAGTCCTTTAAAAACACTGAATATCACATCTGTAACTTTACCCAAGCCTCTAGGATGGATATATTGTCACTCTTCAATTTTCAAAGTGTGCAGGATCTTTTACAAAATTCTTTAGCATTACATGGAATTTATTAACTTTAAACATGCCTTCCATCTCTATTTCTTCTTTTGACAACTCTGTTCAGTACCAGAGACCATTTTTGATTGCTTTGTATTCTTCCTGGTTTTTAATATCTTGGCTTATATATTTCAGGTATTTATCAGATGTATTGCTGGTGAATATTGTCTTCAGTACTGCAAGTTACCACTTGCCTCTGTTTAGAGTTCTTTGCTTTTTAGTTTCATGAGGTCCCATGTGTTGTTTATCTTATTTCCTGAGCAACCAGGTTCCTGTTCAGAAAGTTTTTTCTAAGTCTATTTTTGTAGTGTTTACCTGCTCCTGCTCCAGTTCTATCCGTCTCAGGTAATATGTGTAAGTTCTTGATCCCATTGGAATTGATCTTCATGCAGGGTGACAGATAATGATCTAGTTCCAGACTTCTGCATGTGGATATCTAGTTCTCCAGCACCATTTGTTAAAATGTTCTTTTTGGGCTGGAGAGATGGCTCAGCGGTTAAGGCACTTGCCTCCAGTGCCTAAGACCCGGGGTTCAATTCCCCAGGACCCACATGGGCCAGACCCACAAGGTGGTGGCCCTGGTGCTCTCTCTCTCTCTCTCTCTCTCTCTCTCTCTCTCTCTCTCTCTCTCTCTTTCTCTCTCTCTCTCTGCTTGAAAATGAATAAATAAAATATTAAAAAAATGTTCTTTTTACCCAATGTGTTTACCCTACTTGAACCCCTTTGTCCAAAATCGGGTGACTCTAGTTACATGGACTTAAACATGAATCTTCTTGTATTCTATTCTGCTCTGTTTCATTTTATTCTTTTCTATTTGTCTATTCTTCAATCCTTATATGATCCTCTTCTATCTGCTTCTATCATTCTATTTCTCTATTCTATTCTATTCTATTCTATTGTTCTGTTCTGTTCTGTTCTGTTCTAGTCTATTCCTACTATTCTAGTCGATTCTCTCCTAGCCTATATCCTATTTTAGTCTTCTGATATGGATGTCTGTTTCTGTGCTAGGACCATCCTGTTTTTTTAATTATTATTATGGATCTATAATATAACTTGAAATCAGGCCTAGGGATACCTCCAGTAGTATTCATTTTTGCTGAGAATAATTTTGGATATCTGGAACCTTTTGTGCTTCCATATTTATTTTAAGATTTTTTTTCTATGTTTTTGAAGAATGGTTGTAGAAGTTTGATTAAAACTGCAATGAATCTACATATTGCTTTTGGTCAGATGGCCAATTTCATGATGTTAGTTCTTCCAATTCGTGAGTATGATACAAGGTTACTTAAATTCTTTATTCACTGTTTTAAAGTTTATATGTAGGGATCTTTCACTTCCTTATTTAGGTATTTTCCAAGATACTTATCTTTATGGCTATCATGAATGGGATTGTTTCCCTGATTTCCTTCTCAGTATTTTGTCATTGGGATCCAAGAAGCCTATTAAATCTGGTGTGTTAATCTCCTATCTTTCCACATTGCTGAAAGTATTGACTGACTGTAGGAGTTTCCTGGTGGAGTATTCATTCTCTTATGCATAGAACCATATCATCTGCAAAGTAGGTTACCACGACTTTGCTTCTAATGTGTATCTTTAATTTTTTTTCTTTCCCAATTCTTCTCACATTAGTTAAGATTTCAAGCACTGTATTAAATAGCAGTGGAAAATGGGCACCCATGTCTCATTCTAGAATTTAGTGGGATTACTGTGAGCTTTGCTCCATTTAACGTGGTGTTGGGTATAGGTTCGTGATATATAGCATTCATTATGTTGTGGCCTGATCCCTCCATCCTGAGTGTCTCCAATATTTTTAGTATGATGGGGATGCTGAATTTGTCAAAGGGCTTTTCTTCATGTATTGAGATGATCATGTGATTTCTGTCCTTGAGTTCATGTATACATTCCTGTTTATCAAGAATAAATTTTTCTGTTTCAAGATTAAAGCCAACTTGGTCAAAGTGAATGATATTTTTGCAATGACCTTTAATTTGGTTTTAAAAATATTTTATTGAGGATTTTATTTTATTATATATTTTTAAAATCTTTATTATCCAAAATTAGATATATTGTATGAGCAAATATTGTGTTGGTATTCCCATTTCCCTCCTCCCTGACCCCAATCCACTGGATATCCTTCTCAGTGGGTATGATGGTTAAATTTTTATGTCAACTTGACCTTTCGAGTAATATTGGGTGGATGGGTCTCTGAGGATGTTCACAGGAAGGCAGCCTCTCAGTAGGGGGCAGGATGTAAGGAAGCTTCCTTCCTTCGTTCCTTCGTTCGTTTGTTCCTTCCTTCCTTCCTTTCTTCCTTCCTTCCTTCCTTCCTTCCTTCCTTCCTTCCTTCCTTCCTTCCTTCCTTCCTTCCTTCCTTCCTTCCTTCCTTCCTTTCCTGTGTGGGCAGTGCAGGAAGGAAATTCCAGAGACTCAGGAAGTCATTAAGTCTGGGATAGAATTGCAAGACCCCACCCTAAGGCTATATAAAGGTGAAAGAAATTCTCTGCTTGGTTTGCCCTGTGTTGGTGATGGGTTTCTCTCTCTGCTTGTACCTGTGAAAGAGGGCCAGCCTCTTTTGCTGTTACAGAACTTCCCCTGTATCTGTAGCTTTAAGAAATCATTTCCTCCCATAAACTGTGCCTGGTTTGGAGATTCATCCCAGCAGCGTGTGGCTGACTATGACAGTGGGCATACTGGGTCAGTCTATAGTGTAGGGGGTTATGGATAGCACAGGAGGCAGCCAGATTCCCCCCTTTGTGTGGAGGCTTTTTATTTTTTGTTCAGTAGAAATATTGTTCTATAGTTATCTTTTTTGTTGTTGTGCCTGGTTTTGACATTGGAATCATATTGGCTTCATAGCATACATTTTCTCTTTTCTAATAACTTGAGAAACAGTGGTTTCAGATCTTCTATAAAGGTCTAATAGAATTCTACAGTGAACCCTCAACTTATTTTTTTTTTACTTTTGGCTGGGTTGGTTTTTATTAGCTCCTCAATCTTTGTGTTTGCCATAGATGTGTTTAAATTATTTCTCTCAGGCTGGAGAAATGGCTGTGTTTAAGGCACTTGCTTAAAAGCCTAATGATCTAGGTTCAATTCCCCAGTACCCATGTGAAGCCAGATGCACTAGGTGGAACATGTGTCTTAAGTTCCTTTGCAGTGGCTAGAGGCACTAGCAATCCATTCTCTCCATTCTCTCTCAATCTCTCTCTCTCTCTCTCTCTCTCTCTCTCTCTCTCTCTCTCTCTCTCTCTCTCTCTCTCTCTCTCTCTCTCCTTCACTCACAAACAGAATCTTGAACAGAGAATGAGGTCAGCATAGTTTAACTGGGACAGACATTGTTAATTTGGTAAGATTTTACTGGGTGTAGCCTTTCTGTAGGCCCATAGTTAGTAGAGGTTTTTCCTTGGAGTCCAGGATCTTTGCCTTGGATCCCAGTTCCAGCTAAGGTTTCCTTGCCATTGTGCAGATCTCTTGGAAAATTAGAGAGACATTGATTACCTGCCTAGTTTTTTTCAATCAGTTTGGGGTTTAGCTGGTTCTTCCCTTCCTCCCCCCAAGGTCTTCAGGTGAATCATTAAGCTATATATTTGAGTTTTATCAGTTTTTGTAAAGTAGGCACTTGGAGCTATAAACTTTCTTCTGTGGACTGCCTTATATGGTCCATAGGTTTGGATCTTTTGTGTTTTCATTTTTATTCTGTTCTGGTATTTTTTAAAATTTTCTTTACAATTTCTTCATTAGTCAATAATATGTTATTTAATCTCTAGGAGTGACTGTATATTCTGTATATTCTCTTGCTGCTGCTTTCTAGTTTTATTGCACTTTGGTCAGATAAAATGCAAGAAGCCATGTGAATTTTTTTTATTCGTTGAGACTTGCTTTATGTCTATGTGATCTATTTTTAGAGAAAGTCCCATGAGATTTTCATAAGAATGTGTATGCAAGAGTGTTCGGATGGAATGTTCCTTAGATGTTTTTCAGGTGCATTTATCTATAATGTTATCTATGTCAAATGTCTCTCTACTTGTTTTTTGTCAACTTGACTTGCCAATTATTAAGAGTAGAACATTCAACATCTTTTATCATTAGAGAAATGTAAATAAAATCTCTTTTGAAATTCCATCTCAATCCAGTTAGAGTGGTCATCATCAAAAAATCAAATGGCAATGGTCACAGAAGCCCTAGAGACTCCAAAAACAATACAGTCTATTTATTGTTCAAGGCCCTTGGTTTTCTATCAGACCTATATTGTGACACATCATTGCTGAAGAGACGACAGTGTCAGTTGCATGACATTTAAAAACCACTTAGAATGAAGCTGGAAGACTCTTCTCTTCTAGCTGTCTTAGTACAAGAATGTGCTCTGTCAGCTGCTTAGGAAGAAAAATCACCAATGGGCATACATAACTGGAACCATTCTGAGTGCAATATTATGAACTAGCCAGGCAAAAGGTGCCTACTGGTTCACTTAGTCATGAATGTTATAGGGGAAACCATACTGAGTAGAACTGAGACCCAACTCAGAGGGAATTCATCTTTGCTACTGAAAATGCACTCTGAAAGTTATGTCTGGTAAGGTCGTAGACTCTAATAGGGAAACCACTACTTTTGATTGACTTAATGTGTATATTTTTCTCATCAAATGGCCCTTGAATACCTATTTTATATTTAAACCCATAAATTGGTGCTGTTCTTATTTTTACTCTGAGCAGCTTTCTTTTGTAGATGACCGTGACTCCAAAGGAAACACAAAACTCATTAAAGTGCTGAGAATAAGTGATAGTTCAGTCTCAGTGCTAAATGAGACACCTTTATCATGCTCTCCAAGGTTCAGAATAGGGAGTGGGTAAAGAGAATATAAGAACCAGAGAAGAGGGAGGGATATTTAGGACATTATATTCAAACTCTGCATCGGTTACTTGATGACCTTACAGTGGCTGTCATTACCTCTGCAAGACCTCCACAATATTGTGCTCATAAACATTTCAACATAGGTGATGGAGGCAGGAAAAAAATCATCATCAAAATATCAAAAGTACTAGTTGGAAAGAAGAAGGTGTTCAATAGATGGGAAGAGTGGGAATGGGAAAAGAAGATATTGGATAGGGGGAATTATGGTCAGATTACATGATGCTCAAGTATGAAAATTATTAATAAAAATGAGGGTTAGGAAGATGGTTCAGTACTTAGAGGTGCTTACTAAAAATTCCTGGTGCTCTGAGTTCAATTCCTTCTCTATCCATAATTCCAGGCAGGCATTCATTCACAGTATCAAGAGACCTGGAGTTACACACACACACACACACACACACACACACACACACACACACACACACACACAGGATTAAATGAAAATTAGAAAAAAAAACTTAATCTTCCATGTGAGAAGAAAGTTCTTATCAGCAGAAAACACAAAATCAGTAGAAGTTGGGGAATTCTACTTTGTTTTCGTCCACTGGACCAAAACAAATGGGTAGCCTGCTTCATCTCTGCAGCTCATTGTCTGTGTGCTGCAAAACCGGAATCTTTGAGTTTTTAGGAGACAGAATACTGGCCTCTTAACCAATTTTAGATTGCAGACATAAAGTTTCTCAAATTAAAATGATACTTGGAATGGAGAGATGGCTCAGGGTTTGAAGGCGCTTGCTTGCAAAGCCTAACATCCCAGGTTTAGTTCCCTTATACCCACATAAGCCAAGTGCACAAGATAGTGTGTGCTTCTGGAGTCCATTTGCAGTGGGAAGAGATCTCTCTCTCTTTTTCATCTCTCTCCTTAAAAATAAATAAATAAATTATAAAAAATAAGACTAAGATACTTTGAAGAATATCTTATATTGAGAAACAGTTATACTGTGTCTTCTATCTAACCTAGCCCAACATGATGTGTACTGAACATGCACTTGGAAAAGGGAAATTCCTTTCTCTTTCCCCAAAGTAGGACGATCATTAAAAAGTAACTAATGCAAGAAGTTCCTATGATCAAAGTAAAGGGACACACACACACACACACACAAACACACACACACACACACACAGAGAGAGAGAGAGAGAGAGAGACAGACAGACAGACAGACAGACAGACAGACAGACAGACAGACAGACTCCTGAAAACCTTAATATTGAACTTGTTCCAAATAGATTTTTGTAAGATTGGTTTACCTCAGTCTTTATAAAAAGATCATATCAAGAACTACAAAAATAACACAGAACTACTTTCCTGGTCAGGCCTCCTGCAAGATGAACTTGGTGAAGTGCCTGACTCATCACCCTACCTCCTCTGGCAGAAGAACTTCAGTGGTTCATGGGATCCTTTCTTCTCAGTGTCTGCTAATTATATACTATCTTGGGGAAATATGAATGAAGATGAAAATATAAAGACTGTGAATATATGCTAGCATCTTTCCTCAAATAATCTTAGTGTCTTTAATTTCAGAAGCCCAGTATCTATGTGAACTGACTCAGTTCTGAAAATCAGGCAAGGGGCTACCACTCTGCTATCATGTAAATTCAATTAAAGACTTTGGCCACCTATTACATAGTATCTGTCCATTTATTTTGGCCTAGAGAATTCATCAGTTAGCCATTTTCATTATTCTGATCCTCTTTTAAAACATTTCCAAACCAGTGACCTTATTATCGTTCTCACTTGGAGCTGACACTTAAAGTTTGTTATCCACAGGTCACTAAATCTACACAGTAGCTGTTCTTTCCCCAACTATATCCAGTGCATGGGATTCATCTCATGGTTGCTGTAGTTTCCCCATCAAGAGAGTCATAGCGCTCTGTATTTATTTCCTCTGAATTGAAAGAGTCTCTCCCGGAGGAAGTCGGGATGCTCACAAGGTTCAAGAAGCAAATGAAACTTGTGAGACTCTGAAGCCCCTAAACTTGGGTCACCAGGCCCGCCTCAAGGTTACAGAAGTAGGGACAATTGCTGGGGAGAGTGTCAGTTCCCACAGGCCCAGCTGTCTAGAGGATATGCAGGGAGCTCCAGGGATGTCACCTTTGTGACTTGTCATCTATGTCGGTGTGGGGTTTTCTGTGATTCAGCTGCCTTTGATCCCCTGGTGTCCTGTGAGTATCAGCCATGCTCCTGTAGGAATGGACTCACTGGTTCCCTGAGCCAGACTTGGATGGATGAATCATTCTTTGGATCTTACTTTGATGAGACCACTACACTTCTTAGGTGCTTACTGAGAAAAGAAAATGGGCCTCTCACAGACAGCTGCTCGAACCTGGAGTTTCTCACATGAGTAAATTCATCCTCAGGTTATTCTTCCACCTTCAATCTAACACCGGCATCTATTTCCAGTTTTCTTATATTGACACAACTGAACAAAAAATATGTGTTTATTTTTAATTAACCTAATGTAACAGTTAACCTCTATTTTCAATGTAATGTATCAGGAATCAAATGAGAAAAACACATCTTGGCAAGGTCTGTGGGGCATTTCCAGGAAGGATTAACTGAGAAAAGGGAAGTTTCCCTTATAGTTGTCTGCTCTAAAAGAGTTGCATCATATATAAAATATATGCATATGTATAGGCATATATATACATATATATATACATATACATATATATATATATGATTCAGAAAAAAAGCAGTGTCCTTTTTTGACTTTTTTTTTTGCTACTTTCTGATGAGTGCACCTGCCCTTCACAGCTATCCTTCCCTCATAGAGGACCTCAGCTGTTTCGGCCTTGCAACAGGACTGAACCACAAATACTCTACTGCAATCTCCTCAGTCTGCAATTCCATATTGGGAATGCCAAGCAGCTACTGGGTGTGTAAACTCTGCAGCCTGCACACAGCCATTGTTGGACTTCCCAGCCCATATTGTGCCTTCCAATCTAACAAGCACTCCTCGTGACGTCTGTTTGTTATGTCAGCTCTGCTCCTCCACAGAAGCCTGTTACACTTAACTGCTTCCAGATTTGATTCTGTAATCAGTAGCATGGGTCATGCCAGGATTCATCCCCAGTTGTGTATCTAAGGCTGTTGAAGGTTGATGTCAGGGAGCAAATGTAACTTTTGCAACATCAGCCAAAACACCTGGATGAGCAATATAGTAGGTGTTGTCTGAGAAAGTACCAGAAGGCCTTCTTCAGAGTCTACTGGCTGTGGTAACTCAATGGTAGCTGAGGAAATAGTGAGAAGCTACATAAAAGCTTTCAATTCACTTCTGATATTTAGACCGACACTGTTTTACAATCTATGCCCTAGCCTTCACAAAGGAAATCTGAAAAGAAAATGAATTCAAATTCTATTTTAAATTCTAAAAACCAAAATACTATTTACAACTTATTTCAACATATCTGCCAAAATATCAGACACTTAGTGAGAATGGAGTTCTTATTTTTCTTTTGTTTTAAGAATAGCAACTCCTGCTTTCAGATCTGTCTGTTATAATAGTTCCTTTGTTTTTAATAAAATTTTAATGTAAATTTGTGGAGTTCTTCAACAGAGCCTGCTGAGATTATAATTGAGATTACATTAGACACATAAATCAATTCTGGAGGAATTGGCATGTTGACATTGGAATCTCTGAAGCTATAAACACGGTTATCTTTATATTTATTTGTCTTGATTTTTCTCATCTACGTTCCATAGTTTTCATCAAATATTGGACAACATTGCTAAATTCATCATTAATGAGGGTCATGTTTAAATGCTTATATAAAGAGCACTATTTCAAATGTCCGTTTGCAACTGTTCATTGATGTACATTCCTATGTGGGCCTTGTGTCCTACAATCTGCCAACCTTGCTTGATAAATGGAATTATGTACTCAAGTAACATATTGTCTGAAAATAAATATAATTTTCTCAAATAAGTATAGATTTTCAATTTTTCTCTCAGAGTTTGAATTACAATTATGTAAACATACATCATTGCATTTGTCTTATTTTAAGAAGAAACGGTTTAATCTCTTCATAGTAGGAGGGTTATAGCAGTAAATGCTTTCAGTTTGCTTCAAGAAATTCCTATTTTGATAATATTATAATCTCTATTGAATGATCTATATGTGAATTTTTGTATTTCCTTGCATGTATTGTGGACAAGGAAATCTGCTTGATTAATTGTAAAATGTTGTTCAAATATTGTATTTCCAGATTAAAACCCTCCTGTTTATGATATAGCATCACTTTTTTATATTATTACATTCCACTTACTAATCTTGTGTTTGAAATATTAAGACTTTGTTCAGTAGTTTTTTATTAATACCTTGCATATGAAAAGGTAGACCTCATTACATGAGCTAAGAATTTCCCACTTTTATGTTTTCTGAAAGTTTGTCTAGAATTGGCTTTATTTTATTTTAGTTATTATTTATTAATATTGTTTTGGTTTTTTGAGGTAGGGTCTAGAATTTTTTTCTTCATTGTCCATAATGAGTTACCTTGTTTAGTGGGCCAACAATGAGTTGTTAGCCCCAATTTTGATTTCCAGAAATATATGCAATCTGAGTTATGAAATTTATTGACATAAAATTGATAGTATTTCTTCTTAAATCTTCCAGATATCTGTTAGCTATCCCTCACTTATTGCCAATATTTCTGTCTGTGGCTCTTCTCTCTTCAGTTCCAGACATTTTTTTTTTGTTTTGTTGTAGAAAACCTGAATTGAGGTCCATATTTTCCTCTCCCAAGTTAATTTTTCTCATTTTATATGTAATGGTTTTGGATCTCTCTGCATTTAATACTCTTCAAAATTACTTTTTTTCTTCTTCAAATTTACTTTTGATCTAATTTTTTGTTGTTGTTGCTTGTTTCTTAAAGTAAAAAATGTAATTCTTGGATTCAGAACTTCATTGGGTTTTTAAACTTTGTATATCTGGCTTTACATGGGTACTGGGGAATTAAATCACATTCTAGGAGGCTTTGTAAGCAAGCATCTTTAACCATTGAGCTATCTCCCAAGTTTCCCTCATTTCATTTATGGTCATTTTCGATATTTAATAGAATTGCATGGTTTTTCCCCTGTGGTCGGAGAGGGAAAAAAAAACTTCCATATTTGCCTTTCATTAAATACAACAATAAGAGTAATTTTGTATTTAATGATACTGCAATAAATAGTAGAAGAATATTGAGAGATAGCAGATGTATTCAAGGTCATTACAGAAGTAGCAACAGGTGTAATGAATTTAGCATTTCCATCTCTGAGAATGATAGCCATTGTACTTTTTGGTCAGATCCTCTTGAACTGCTCCAAGGGAGAAGTTTGATATCTGGGTTATAAAAGTTAGATAGATAAAAGTGGTATCTATCAAACACTACCTGAATGTTTTGAGTTACCATACTTATTTATTAACTTGGCCTAAGATATCTGACTTACCCTGGAACTGTTTCTGTGGGTTTTGATAGACACTTCTGGGTTTCAGACTGATTGGGTTCTGAACATTGGGTTCACGCTAATGGACGTAATTATTTCCATTTCCTATTAATAAATTATCATAGCCTACTTTCCCCATAGGATTAGCAAGAGTTTAGTTGTAATTATAAGCCTTTTCTGATAGTTCTAACACCTTGTCATCACTGAGTCTGATTTTGTTTGGTGCTATATCTCTTGACAGATTTTGTGTTGTGGTTTTCTTGCTTTTCTATGTCTTGTAGTAACACGAAGCAGAAGTGAAGTATTTTTCTCAGGAATAGGAGATGTTTTTCCTTCCTCTAAGAAGTTGAAAAATATAGTGTCACACAACAAATTTAAATTTCTCTTCCATGACCTATGTTTAGCACTGGACCTGGGGTATTGGTGATATGTGCTAAGTCTGTGTTATCCACCCAGCTGGGCACGACTGCCCCCAGGGGAGACTGGCCAGGATCTTTCCTTAGAGTCCATTTTTACAACTCACAAGTTCAAGGCTGAAGTGTCTGCTTTTTTGGATTTATTTTTCTTTTCTAGCCCAGCATCTATCATAAGGAAGTCTTGTGCACTAGAGGCTCAGGGTCAAACTTTACAGGGGTTACACCTTCTGTCACAGAATGTTCCCTGAAAACCCACATGGTAATGATTGCATCACCCCCACTCCAGCTTGGAACCCTTCTGAGGTTGTGGAACCTTAAAGAGGTGGGGTATAATGATAGGTCTTCAGGTTTTGAAATTGAAGAAAAATGTGGAATCAGTCTCTCTCTCTCTGTCTCTCTCTGTCTCTCTCTGTCTCTCTCTGTCTCTCTCTGTCTCTCTCTGTCTCTCTCTGTCTCTCTCTGTCTCTCTCTCTCTCTTTCTCCTGGCTTTGCTCTCCCACACACTTCCTACTCTCATATTCTGCCATAACACGCATGCCCCAGCACAGTATGGCCAACCTATAATGGCCTAAGTGAAACATCTATTGTTGATACAATATTCCCAACATCCCTGCCAGTGTCTAGGTGCTTCTGCTCTCCCTCCATCTGAAAACCTTCTTCAGGGTTTTCACTATTGCCAGGACTAGACTTAAGACATGAATGCTTCAGTACCTATTGAAAAGAGCAAATTCAGATTATAAAGACCTTGACCTCATAGTATGTGGTCTCCCCAAGAAAAACTATCAATTGATTATTCTTTGCCTTAAACTATTAGATCCTGGTAAATAAAACTGAAAAGCAGAAAAATATTACATATTTATAGTTTGACTATTCAGATGTTCTCTCTCTCTTTCTCTCTCTCTCTGTCTCTGTGTGTGTGTCTGTCTGTCTATGTGTGTGTGTGTGTGTGAGAGAGAGAGAGAGGGGGGGGCTGAGGGGAAAAGTTTAAAAAATGACAACCTTATTTGCATTTGTTTCTCAAATTGGTGCCTCAGTTAATATATCTCTAATTGCCTTAGGACAGTCAGAAAAGATTAATGCAAAAATGATGCATCCTATCCTTTATCTGGATTGTGTGACAGAAGTCTTGCAAAGTTGAAAAGCTGCTAATTTAGTAATCAACAGTGTCAAATAAAATTTCTAAACTGTATGTCTATAAAAGAACATCATAGCAATAAGGCACAGCAAATATGCTTTAAAACAGTGAAGTCAGCAACACTGCATTAGGTTTTGAAATATCTAGCAATGACATTTATTAGAAAGAAGCTATAATATATCAGTAATATAAATGGCTGTCTCTTCATCAGCATTGCTTTATTATAGACACTAATTTTGTGCAAAATCCTTGAGATTCTTTGCAAAACACCTGCTGAACTTGAAGAATTAACATGAGTGCTTGCAAAAAGACAGATGCAGCTTAATCACATAATACTGAACTTGACTTCACAGCACTTAATAGTCAATGAACTGAACATACCAGTGCAGAAGACTTAAGACTTCCTCAGATTTGAGTGAAGTTTGCAATAAATATACAGCACTACATCTTCCTTCATCAAGTCTGAAGGTGTAAACAAAAAGCAATTAAAAGAATCTCATTAAAATGGAATTCTTTATCTAAACTTATATCAGCTCAGACCATGTCTTTTTTCCCACTTCCCTTCTATTGTACTACCTATTGTAATTTTCCTACATGGTTGCTTCCTGGCTTCTGTTCTCTTTGTACTTTGCATCCATCCATTCATTATGGCTTGTGTACCCTATCAGATTACTTGAAAACTTCATGTTATAAATGAATCTATTTCAAGGTCAGCATTATGGCTCAGTAAAAGATAAAACTTGAATAAGAGAGGCCATTTCCCATTCTCTCTTCTGCCTCACATGATTAGTTTGAAATACTGATTGATTTTTTTGGCTGGTAGGTGAAGTCGATTTCAATGAATTTCACTTACCCAGTGTTTACCAGATTATAATCCAAAATTGTTTACTCATATTACTTTTTCCTCCTCTCTTCCCAGTCTTCTAATTCATATGATTAGAAGATACTTGATTTGCACATGTGTGGGGAAGTCTCTACATGTGCCCGCATATATTTACTTTCTCTGTTGAACTGTTCTTTTTTCATTGATTCTTATTTGCATTGTAATGGTAAATGATGATTCTTTAATTTTACTTCTTCAGATAAAGCTGTGTGCTTGAGAAAAACCATAAAACAATGAAACCTCATGAATATTTATATCGGTGACTACACAGCATTATAGTCATAATCTCTAGAACTAGTTCTCACCAGTTCAGAATTAATTATCAAGTTCAGTTTTAATTGCATTCTTCTAAATTACAGCCCCTCCCCCTCCCCCCAAAGACTATAATGAATTATCTGGTAAGTACTTTACTGGGACTAATGCATCCAGGAGAGCATTCTGAAATCCCATTCTCAGTGTGTCTAATAACCAAACGAAGGCATGGGATCCCAAACCAGCTTCTAACCCTTGTTATCCAGTGTATTATACATTGTGGCTGCTTCTTGAGCTTTAATGGATTTCATTTTCGTTCAAGATTCCTAAGAATTTAATTGAGTTTGGGGGACTCCTTATTAAAAATTAAACCTAAACACTCCTTGTTTTGCTTCTTTGTACTTGTACATCTAAACTAGCTCATAGGCGAGCATGATGGGGTGGTCTCTGGAGAACAGCACCCTCCTATTATGAAATATTCAATGGCATATTTCTATACTAAGATAGAAATGCCTTAGGAATGTCTGTGGATAGTCAGATGCTCCATTTTAAGTTAAAAAATCGGTTTAGTTTTCTATTCATAATATTAAATTGCAGAAAGCAATCCCCAGCCATAATATTTTTAATAATGAAGAAATTAATCTATTTTAAAATAATGGAAAAATTGAAGCAAAAAGTTTTATTAAAGTTTGATTGAGTAAAACCTTCACAAGGTGATTATTCTGTAAATAAACATACTCTTGATAATGTTGAGAAACTTTCTTTAGTATATTTTAAAATGGAAGCATCTGAAATCCAGAAATGCTTTTGAGAGAGATGGAAAGCATACAGGTGAGGTAGATAAGAGATAAGTTTTCAACATTTATTTCCAGAACTTTCCCTCATGTTTAGTGATCATAGTCTACTCATGATTAAAAGTACAAGAATCATGATAAACATCCCTACAGCAACCAAACACCACTGATTCACCCAATATACTACCTGTATCCAACTAAGGCAAGAAGCAGTGAAAATTTCCTTGACCATTGAACAAGGAATACTAGAAAAAGCAAGAAAAAATAAAATTGTTTGTAGTTAGTTTTGAAGAAATATTTTAGCAGGAATAAAAAAATGTAATTAGTCAAAACTTGTAGGGAAATAAAATAAGTAGTTATTTAGTGCTCAGCATTAATGACTCAGTAATAGGAATATAATCTACAGGAAGCCCTAGGAGAAGGCCCTGGTTTTAAAACAAACCACAAATTGCTTTGGTTTAAAAAAAGGCCCAGTGAAGGTGGAGATGATGTTTGAATAAATTTATGAAGGTATATGAAAATACAAATAGATTCATATATTCCTATGAAAGGAAGGCCTCACACTTGAGTAGCAAATACTAAATGGAGATGGTACACACCTATAAAGCTAGCACTCTCGATGTGAGGCAGGAGGATCAGGTTCTCACAAGCCCAGCCTAGGTTATGTAATGAGACCTGGTCTCAAAATATAAATATCAAACAGTACCACCACCACAACCAACAACAACAAAACAACTTCAGTTGAAGGTGCAGCTACTCACAAGTCTTCCTAGGGCCTAGTACACTGTGTAGAACACCGAGAGTGCTCAGCATGTATGTGGTGAGGAATGAATAAATGAGGTTTTCCAACTTGCTCCACATTGTAAGAGAGTATATTTGTCTAGAAATCAGAGAGGAGATACACATGGTCACACCAGTGTATATAATTGCATCTGTCTTTCGTTCCAGATCTGTTCTTAAGATGTCTGTTATGTCTCTTATTTCTCAGGAAGAATTTGATGAAGTGGATGAGGATGATGCATTGCCCATGGGTTTCCAGAGCCTCTCACTGCTTCCTTGCGGGGTGATGCCCATAGCTGGGTCATGAGATAACTCAATTGAACAGCTATAACAGCAAAGCGAGCTCATCCTGTCACATTACTTATGTGATAGCAATTTGGAGTCACAGATTAGATCTTTTATAAAAAATCTTTTTGATTCCTGTTTTCTGGCCAACATATGATGTGACACCAAACTATTCCATCAATGAATGAAGTCAGTTTCAGCAAAAAGGGCAGAGAATCAGATTAACATTCTTTCATTCAGCCTCTTTTGCTGAAGCAAGAAAATATCCCCATTGTATGAAGTGCATCGTCTGCTAGTGGAATCCCATCGCTGCCCACATCAGGCTCAAGCCACAGCATCTACGCCATGTGATTTTCCTGTTTTTAAAATAAGTTCCCAAGCACACCACTGGTTTTTGACACATTTATTCCATAATATATTAGACACAGCGGAGCTTCCGTCATTAGTAAACATCTGACAAATGTCCAATTAGGAATACATAGCATATAGCATATGACACAGCATGCATTTTTATCGGAGCACATTAGGATCGTTACTAAGGGCAGGGCAGACATAACATGCTGTTTTCACAATACAGTGACAATATAAAACAATTCGGCCCATGTATGGAGACTGTGTTTTCCAAATCGCTACACCATTCCTTGAATCTTTATTCGGGGAGGATTGCCCACCAACTGAAGAATGATTCTTTACCTCTCAGAACTAATGAAAATGCCAATTTAAAAAAAAATGCAAGAGTTACAAATCAGAATTCGAATTAAGAGGAGTATAAGGGAATTTGAAATATTATCTTTGAAAATAGATGAGTCAAAAGATAAAGCGTAAAGAAATGAAACCAATATCTTCTTGGGTAGTGATTTATTATAGAACTTTGCTCCAGTTGTCAGCAAAAGGCAAAATAAAAGTCCTAACCTATTTGAACATTCTTTTGTAGATTTTTAGTCAGAATGCCGGCAGACTCTGTTCTAAAAATTGGTGTGCCTTATAAGTTTGTAGAGGGTAGTGCATTGCGATACATGCATGGATTCAGGTAACTATTATCAACTGGGCAAAGACCTCAGCACTCCAGAGAACTCTGGCTGTCTCTCCCTTGGTAGCCACATGGCTGCATATATGTAGCACAATGACACAACTACTTCAGAAACTGTGTTACAATTCCTCACCTTTTAATTGGAGCCATGAATCATTATCATACTTACAGAATTGTGTAGGATGAAAAT
Organism: Zapus hudsonius; assembly: GCA_004024765.1. NCBI lineage: Eukaryota > Metazoa > Chordata > Mammalia > Rodentia > Dipodidae > Zapus > Zapus hudsonius. The sequence goes on from PVHP010002594.1 coordinate 71,782, forward strand.
GTGCCTTTAACATATTGGATATTGATTTACCATAGTGTACACCACAGAAAGCGCCAAAAAATGGTGGAAAAGTTCACATTTTTCATGCTGATGAAGGCTGGAGCCTATGAAGAAAACCTGCCTAGGGTTATCTAGTGTTGACACGTGCCTATGAGAGAGTGAGTGATGGAAAAACTGCAGCTCAGAAGCCCGTGAAATAATCTGCTTTCTATATTCCCTGATAGAGGCCATCTCTCAGAAGCTGGTGTCTTTAGCTTGAGTTCAATCCACACGTCACCTTACGTGGATCTATGAGTCCCCCAGCTCTTTGTGATGCTCTTTCCTGATGCGTAGTGGAGCAATCATTCAAGATGAGTAAACTGGGCATTGATTTGAGGATAATAAACTCCCCCTGCCCTGTGCACACTCAATAGCGTCCTTCTGGGCTCTGGCCACCAAGCAAGCTCTTGTGAATCTCCTGTTCATATTTTTCCATCATCTTTTTACCCTTTCGTTCTCTTTGAGCTCGCTGTTCTGTGTAGCTCTCTTGGAAAGGAAAGGCAGCTAACATTTTGGGAAGCATAAGACTCCTGACACAATTTGTTTCTTTGTTGTTGAAAATTCCATTCACAGAAGTGATGCATCTTTCTTCTGTTCCATCCATCAGGGTTAGAAGTGAACGAAGAAGAAACCTGCTAACAGGGTCATGACAGCAAAAGGAATTTCCTTTGGAGAGAAATTCAAGCATATGACCTCTGAGGTTTTTTTCTTCCTTTTAATGGTCATTCCGGGGACACTATAATCTGTGTAAGATATGTTAATTTACTGACTGACTTCTGCTCTGTCACAAACCCATGTCACTTGGCCAGTGTAGACTGAACCCTGGTGAATTTAACAAGCATTTAGCTGCTTGTTAAAATCAAGCTTCCGGAACTTTAATTAACGATTGACTTGTCACTAGTTTTATTTTATTTGAAACTCTGACTTTTCGTTTAAGGGCAAGTTCCGCTCATCATCTGACAAAGCTTCATCGGTGGGTGTCTGAAGGCAGACTTCTCTGTAGTTCATTTTTATAACATGTCACTTTGATGTGACACTCACTTCTTCATCGTTTTGCACAAGAAAATCTTTATATTTCTACCTTTTACTGGATTCTTCCTTTATGATATAAAGTATGTGTTAATTCAAAAAAAATAATGGACAAGTTGAAGAAAAAGAACATGTAGAATGTCAAGTTAACAATGAGATGAACCCATGGCAAGAAGAGAGACAATTAATCATATATGGCCTGACTGAGGAAGACACGTATTCAATAGTGAGTGCTCCAAGCAGAAGTCAACATTGAAAGACTTGTGAAGCCTCACATGCAGAGACATGCCAAAGAGGTGCACGCATGCTCACACACACACACACACACACACACACATCATATGTTACACTAAGTGAACATTTCAATAAAGCATTTTTTAAAAAACAAGAAAGAGAAAATAAGTCTGCTAAAACCATTGCTATTTAATCTTATGCCAGAAACAAAAAAGGCACAAAAAAACAGGGAAAAAGTATGCAACTTACAAAAGAACTTTCAAAATTATTGGAAAGGAATATGTAATATAATATAATATAATTAATATATGTAATTAATATATACATATATATAATTAAGTTTATAAAAATTCTCAAGACTATACAATCCAATATTCAATTTATAAGAAAATTTATAAACATTGCTAATAACAAAATTAATAAACTGTGCTTTGTCACAGCTTTGGAAGACAGAAACAAGCGCATGCACAAATACAATAACATTTTGTGACAGCTAACTAAACAAATTGAGTTTAACTAGCTGTACTCAAAATGATAGTGGAGATTTTTCTTTTTAGCCTTATAAAAATACATTTAAAATGAGTCATTCTTTCCATGAATGTGATTGGTATTTGCATTCCATAACAGAACAATCATATTAGGTGGGTAGTCACTTACCTGAAGAGCTAATTACTAAAATCTAATAATTTAGCCATAATATGTTCAAGTGCCAGGAGAAGGAATACATTTCTGAGAAGACTGTACACCATATAGTGGAACAGAAAAATGACTGATGAGTTGGAAAGAAGCTGTTCAATGGAAGGTTTGGGAGGGGATTATTTGAAATTTGCTAGAATCAGAGGGCAAAAGCCTTTTTTCTATAGCATTAATTCCTAATAATGAAAGACAAAACTATAAATGAATAAAGCTTTTTTAAATAAAGACTATTGAATAATTGCTCCTATGAGGATTACACTGTACATATGTATGGAGGTTATCAATAAAAAAATTCAAAAAATATTTCAGAGCACTAGAAAGAGAGGGTAAATGTTTAACTATGGAAACAAACATATACAAGAAAACAATACACATCATATTCTACATGATAGCAAATTGAGAACTGTCTTTCCATGTGGTTGGAAGTGAACAGGAATGTCCACTCTCACTAACTTAATGTTATACCAGAAGTCTTGAAGCTGTATAAGGCAAGAAAAAGAAATAAAAGTCAAAGAAATTGCCACAACAAAAATATGAACAAGTATAGAGAGCTATTCATGGAAAGGAAGATTCATATTTCCAATACTCCACCCATATTGATGGATATATTTACAGAGTCAGCACAATCCCAAGTCACAAAAATTTCATAAAGCTTGAAAAGTGTGCACAATGTTGTAGTTAGAAATGAGAATTTTTTTCCTCTACTGTGTGGCAGAATGCTATATATAATGGTAAAATATTGTGCATTTCAAAAAGATGAAATTATTTTAAATATTTTCACTCTAAACTGATGTTTAAGGATGAAGATATGATTTAAACATTTCAAAATATATACTTGTACTGAAGCAACACATGCTTCCTCCTAAGCATGTATACTTTATTCTTTTCTGGATTTGTTAAAATCATCAGCTTATTTAATAGTAAAATTTAATAAAATGGGAATATAATGAATATATTAATTACGTTAAAAGAATCAAAGGTAGCAATAATTATCGGTTTTGCTGTTATAGACATCAAAGACATAATAATGTGTTAGTAAGACAGCGATAAATATTACAGTAAATTTTGAGAAAAGCTGGACATTCATGATAAGAAAGTAGAAGTAAGCATTAGTTGTTACATTAGTTGGACAGTTGTTAGCTGTGCCTCTAGAAAATATTGAAATTTGCTAGAATCAGATGGCGAAGCTCTTTGGTCTGTAGCATCCATTCGTAATAATGAAAGACAAAACTATAAACGAATAAAGCTTTTTAAATTAAAAATTATTGAATAATTGCTCCTATGAGACCTAAATATATTAATAACTTTTTGAATTGTATAGCCCAGTCAGTAGAATGATAGCTTAACATGCCATAACCCCTAGGTTAGAACCCCAGTAATGAGTAGACTTGCTCTGATTTCACATACCTGGAATGCCAGCGTGGAGGGGAGGGCAATGGAGGTCAAAGGTTCAGAAATTCAAAACCATCCTTAGCTACATAGCAAGTTCAATGTCATCCTCATGTACAAAGAAACCCGTCCCTAGAAAGAATGCTGACATATCCAACTATATTAACAACAAACCTATTCATCAAATTCTTTTCTTCAAGATTTGCCAAATCAGTTTAAGTGTTGCAGCAATTAATATATGGCATGTATAAACTGAAGAAAGTTTAGAAACTAGAATATTCAAAGTAGTACTACAAATCGTGAATAAACAAAAACAAATAGCAAGAAAAATGAGAGCAACTCTATGAAAAAGAAAATCAGTTAACACTCAAATGTAACAGCTATTAAATATGACTTAATATAATGACATGAGATTTCATTTATTCTACTGGCAAAACTTCAGACACTTTTGGGACACCCTAAGTGGTGTTACTGGAGTGTGAATTTGTACAATATGTGGTAAATGTAAGGTGGTATCATCCTATAAACTCGCAAATAATTCTAGTTCTTAGTGTATACTGTTTAAACTCACATTGATATATGAGTGAAATGATAGTAGAGTTCTTAGCAGCATTTTTGCACTGACATTGGGTACTGAAACTAGTGTATCATACTTGCTAAGCAAACCTCTCTCCATGTGCTATATCTCCAGCCTTTAGCAGCTATTTGATAGTAGAAAACTGAAAAAAAATTAAGTATATCCATAGGACATGGAATTTTAATGCACAGCTATGTTATAAAAACAAACTATAACTAGAGATCCAGTAGAGACAAATCTCATAAAAGTAATGATAAATTTATTTTAAAAATAGAATCACCTATAGAAATGTCTTCTATCAAACAGGACTTATGTAGTAGGAGTGTGGAATTTTGTGTGTGTGTGTGTGACAGAGAGCGCATATTTTAAAGCATATCACTAACAAATTACTATGCTATGGGATTGGTTTTCCTCTAAGAATGTTATGATTTAATTTCTTACCAGCTACATCACACACACATGCACACACACACACACACACACATTGATATGGACAAAGTGTAAATATACTATTTGTATACTATTTGGCTAGAAAAGTTTTTCTAGGAAGAGATATTAAAATATGCTATTTATGTTTTAATATCAATATATTTTCCTATCTTTCTTCATTGTATTTGTATTACAAAGCTTAATTCTAAATATATAGTTCATTGTAATTCACACTCACTCAAAATCATATCTGCTCAATTGATATTGACATCTTAATTTGTCCTGTAATAGAATCTCAGAATCTGAGGCTCATAAATATGAGTGACAGTAACAGCATCCAACCAACAACATGTGAGAACAAAATAAAATCTGAATAACACATTTCCAAAATTTTAAACGTCACCTATATTTTCTGTGATATGTACCATCTCATTGTTATTCATTAATCTTCTGTTCATATGGATACCTGATCTGTCAAAGTACATGTCATTATCAAAGTCATTTCATGATCCTCTTGCAAACTTAACAATGGTCCTAGATGCCAGTATTTTTCCTCATATCATAATTTATAATTTCTATAGTCATTAACCAAATCTCTAATAAGTGTTATCCTCCAAGTTTTGACTTTTGTTTTTAGACTTTTACAGTGTGATTTTGCAATCTGAACTCTTTCATTTTTAAAAAGACAAAATAGATTTTATTGAGGGAGGGAGTTTTATGCCTTCCGAAAACCATGGCAAAAAGATTCCTCCAAAACCTTTCCCTCCATTTAGGTCAACTTACTCCTATCAGCCAATAGTCCCGGTTCTTCCTTGAAGGTTAACTCATGGGCGCTGTCATGATTGAAACAGATATGTCTTGCAGAGGCTGTGATTTGAGCACATGGTCCACAGAGTCAGGATGGGGCACCTTTGGCACCTGGTCTCTAGTTAGGCTGCCTTGCCCTTATCCACCATGACTTGAGGAGTCTATCTTATATGCTTCCACCACCATGCCTTCCCCACCATACCAGGTATTTTCTTGTTACTAAAACACCCTACCCAGGCATCTGATGGGAGAGTTTATTTCATGCTTACAGTTTTGAAAGGACATTTCATTGGGGTGGAGAAAGTTTGGCAAGCAGCCCACCCCTTTATATATCAATAGCAGAGAGAGAAGTCTCCTCATGCACTCTGAACAGACAGTGTGCTAGATTAATGATCCTCAAGGTCTGACCTCAGTTTGCAGTGCTGTGTTGGAGGTGGTGTCCACCCCTCTGCTCATACCATCATTTTTGCTGCCTTGAAGGAGCTTCCCCTCGAGTCCGTAAGCCAAATCAACCCATCCCTCCACAAGGAGATTTTGTTCAAGTTCTTTGTTGCAGCAACTAGAAAGCCTACTACAACAAATTCTGTTGGATTTTTTTGGTGTGTCTATAACTCTTCCAGCAAGCTTTTGTCTCCCCAAAGCTTAACCAACTAAGAACTAAGTAGGAAGTTTAATCACAAGCACAAGGTTGAACAGGACACTTTTTTTTTTATTCAAGCCACTACACCAACCATGATGGACAGATGCCCACTAAAACTGTGAGCTGAAATAAAGCTTTCCTGTTTCACGTGTTTTTTCAGAGTGAAGGTGAACTAACATATGAACTGAGACTTATAATCTTTCACAACTCCTCTGTACATGCAAACTTCCTCCCCCATACATGCAAAGATCTACTATTACTTCCATATGGTTTTCCATGCAAATCATAGCTTCCATCCTATTTCAAATAAAGCAATTAAGGACCACTGTCATTCACTGATTTGCTTGAGTTCACAAAGTGAGGTAGCAGAAACCTGATGAAGTTCCAGTTCTCCTGAATCTCAGGTTAATATTTCTTGATACAGACACCTTACAAAAAATTTTATCCAAGTTTCTCACTAAGGAGCTTATGCATCCTATTCTTTTCAAAAATATCAGCCAACTCTGAGCATTGTGGACAATTGCTTCATGCCTAATCACCATTGGTTGATTAGGAGGTCCCCTTTGAGATAGTCAGATAGATTCAACCCAAATTGTATCATGTTCTCCTCAGATTCTAGAACGGTAGCATTTGTTCCCATAAGGGCTCTTTATTCACATGTTTTGGACAAGGCAACACTCTCCAGCAGATAGGTAGATTAACTCCCAGTGGTAGCTATAATTTTCTTAATGATAAAACCCTTTGGGGGCTAATTTATACATCATCTGTTTTGGCACCATTTCAACGGGTGTGTGTTCATACTAACACAACACCTGAAGCAATGTTCTGTTGATATCTGGGCATTATTATCTTCATTTATATTCAAGGCACAGCAGCATATATTGAAAAACAAGCAGAAAATATTGTTCCATCTAATTTTTCAGAAATTAACTGGAGAAAGACCCCTCTAGGTAGATAGGAAAAAAAGACTCTCTTATGAAAAAATTATCCAAATTTGATTCCTAGAATGTTTGGTGCCCTTCATGTGTGCTGTTACTACTTGGTCAGGTACCTGGGAGAGCTGGTGAATGTGAGGGCTCTGAAGTGGACATTAAATGAGTGCTTCAGCAAAGAGAGGAAGGGGATCAGGGTCAAGGACTGGGCTAACACAGTGGTAGGACTGCCCTGAATTACTTTGTTTGGTTGCTACTGACTTTTTAACATCTCTGAAAAATAAAAGGATAAGGAGGAGTTCTGCCTTCTGGTGTTTCATTTAATAAGGAGATAGCAAGAGAAATTGTTATAGAAAGCTTAAATACGAGCATTAGGAAAGGTGACTTTACTGACTGCGATTCAGAAAGACTGGTGAAGTCTCAGCAAAGTAAGGAACACAGGACTCACCCAAAAGTTTCTAAGTCAGAGTGGCTGGGACTGAGGAAGGGTGTCTCTACTTGTAATACTAGCTGTTAAATGTGCAACTTTCAATAAGATACTAACATAGTGTATATTTGGGTGGAGGTACCAAAATGAATAACAAATAGGTACAAATGTATAAAGAATGAAGGGAGAGTGGAGAGACTGAAGACCTCAGAATTCAATGTCATTTTTATGACTTGAATGTGAGATGTTCCCCAAATGCTAAGAAGTTGGGGCTTGGATATCAACTGATGGACTTTGGAGAACTGATTGTATCCTGAGAATTTTGACTTAATCACTGGATTAACCCTTTGATGGATTCATAATATGATGGTATTACTGGGAGGATGAGAATTGTTCTAGAAAGTGGGTCACTAGGTTTATGCCCTGGAAAGTTGTTCCTTGTCCCTAGTTCCTTTCTGTCAGTCTCTTTCTGCTTCTCAGATTCCTAGGTCACATGCTTAGGCTGCATAGATGTTCTGGTTCATTCCAGCCTCTAGCAAAACAAGACAGCCACAGGTTGTGGCTTCTGAAACTGTGAGCCAAGATAAATTTGCAATAAGACATAATTATAAAAGACTGAGTAGTAGTCATTATACAGCTAAATTTATTTTCTCACATATTTGTCACAGTGACCAAAGGATGACTAACATAATCTTTAATTCAAATCCTGAGACCCTAATTTAATTCAAATCCTAAAAGCCAATTTCAGAGTATTGGGCATTGCCAGATGGATTTAGATATACTGGAGTTTGAGGAAACCAAGCTGCCAAGGTATTCATCATATTACCAAACTTCTCGATAGCTTTGTAGACTGAGCATTGAAAAAGAGAATTCTTGCTAAAGTTTGATGGAGACTCTGAAATAAGTTGACTCCAAGTGGGAATCAATAAAGGCAATCATGTACAATCAACACTACCTGGATTTCAGTCACATAATATGAGAGCTAAAAATAGAATTGGATTAGACCAGATGGCAGTTTGCAGAGCCACGGTGTAGATGCAAGGAAGCTTAGTAGGTTTCCCTGTCAGACAGGCCATTTCAGCACAAGGGAGGCAGGACTGAGCAAGGAGCACATCTGGAGGGAGGGTCGAGGATGGTGTGAGCTTGGCCGCATGGGAAGATGCAACCTCTTCTACCTGTGTAGGTACAGCACTGAGAAGCATCACTTGAAGGTTTTCTGTCAGACAAGATTCCTTGTTCTTCTTCTCCTATTCCTGGGAGATTTCCTTTGAGCTTATTTAGGAAAAGAATGCCGTGACCTGTAGGAAAGGATTCAAACTTTGAGGAAGCTTTTCAATACTTATTTCCTAGAATGCTTGATAAGCTTCCCTCCCTCAGGTGAGGTCCACATATGCAACTTTAGGGGTCTGCTTCAGTTTCATGAGTCCTGCATATGTGCCTGTGTGAGTCTCATATGCACTGTCTGACTCACACATGGAGCTTAACACATTACTAATACCTTCCCTCTTCTTGTTATGGGGATTTCCTTCTCACTCGGTCCATATTCCTAAGGTTCAAGAGAGAGAAAAACGCTAACAGACTTTGAAATTTCACTGGATACATAGAGCAGTTTGAAAAAAAGTTGGCATTTTATTGATTTTTTTATCTTCTAATCCAAGAAAACCATTCAATTTTCAAGTTCTGTTTGTGCACTTATGTTTCTCTCTGCTGTGTTCTCTCTGAATTTCAGCATCCAAGAGCTACACATGCCTGGTCCAGTACATCATGAAGTAACTCATAGATGACACTTTTGTAAATGATGCTTTTTATCTCAACTTGGGATTGTGCACTACTGGGATAAAGAAATATAATTGATCTTAGCCGTTGGCTCCTCTGTCTTGCAAATTTCCTAACCTCTCTTCTTACCAGTACATATGGTGTAGAATTTTCTACATAGATGATATTAACTGTAAACAATCTCTAATCTCATTGATTAAATCCTAGTTACTTACATGAAATGAAAATGTTAAACTTGTCACCTTTGCTTATAATTAAGAATAACTTGATTATAGGAAGAAATCAATCTTTAACCATCAAATTGAGGATTAGTTATCCATTTTGTATTTTATTTAACCTTTGTCAGGTTGGAAAATGTTTATACTCAAAATTTCTGAAAGTCCTATTTTTGTTTTTAATCAGGAAAAGATTTGGAATTAGAAAGTTCTTTGTGTACATTTATTAAGATCCTCTTCGTTTTGTTTTAACCTGTTAATGTGGTAAAATATGTTGATGTATCTTCAAATGTTAAACCAACCACGGATGCTGTATGTAAATACCTGTTTTTGATGTATTTTGTTTTATTAAATATTTTGTCAGAATGTATTTACTAAGACACTTGTATAGAATTTTTGCATCTTTGTTACAAGTATGTATCTGTATCTTTCTTTAATGTCAGTTTAGTTAGAGAGTATATGAATTCACTATGGTCTCAAAGATTCATGGGATACATTTATATCATTACTTCTTCAGAGTTTGTTATAAAACACATATGACCAGAATGTATTTATTTTATTATTTTGGGAGGGGTCTGATGGAGATACAGTGTTACCATGTAGACCAAATAACCTTCAAAGTCATGATAATTGCCCTGCCTCACAGTGCTAGGATTACATGGGTGGATATAGAATCTCTTACAGAAATTTGTTGAAATAAATTCTATTTAAAATAAAGCCTAATCATGTTATTGATTTGGTCTTGAACAAAGTTTATTAGTTTATGTTTTATAATTTCTTTAATCTAGATGACTTTCTGGAATAAAATGATTGATACTGTTTCTTCTCTCATTTCTGATAATTTGCCTCTATATTTTCTGTGAGTAATATGATAGAAAATGCATCATAATAATGATCAGTTCTAAGAAGCAGCTTTTGCTTGTGCTGGTTCTTTTCCATTTCACTGATAAGCTTTAATCATTGGTATTTTTATTATCCAATTCCTATGAGTTTTTTTTGTTTTAATTTGCTGTTCCAGTTCAATGTTTTAAGACAGAATCTGAGACCATTGATTAAAAATCTTTATTCTTTTCTAATAAGTATTATTGGTAACACACATTTCCTCATCAACACCAATTTTGCTGGTTTTAAAGTTTCAGATACTTTTTCATTTAGCTTAAAATACTTTATAATTGTGTGTGTGTGTGTGTGTGTGTGTGTGTGTGTGTGTGTAGTGTAGTGTATGCACGTGTGCAGATGAATGGGTGCCATGAAGTGAACACAGAGGTGGGTGTCCTTGAAGTGGACTGCATCCCTGGAACTGGAGCTGTCCATTTTTTCTCAGACAAGCTTAACAGCAAGCCCCAGCAATTCTGTCTCTGCCCCCCCTCAAAACTAGATTTACAAATGTGCCTGGCCACCTCAGCTTTTGACATGTATACATGAGATTGAACTCATGTCTTCCTGTATGCACAGCAAGCCCTATTACCCAGATGAATTTCCTCAGCCCCTGTTTTATTCATTTTAAACTTAATACCAGCAGAAGTTTCAAATTGGACCCTAAACAGGTAAAGACCTGTACTTGAAAATAGCATTTGTTGGCATTGCTAAATTGTTGGTACTGCTAAATGGGACACGGAGGACAAAGGGTTAAAACGGTGTTGGAGAACAAGGTTTGAAACCCGGCAAATCCAGTAGGCATTTCGCTATCTCCACCTTTAGCCCCAAAACTCCATCCCTAAGCAAGCCACAATGAATCCAAGTTTTCACCCCCACGGCTCTCTCACTGCCTTCTGAAAATTACAAATAGAATCTCCATCGGAGAGTGAGATCAGTATAGGTTAACTGAGATACACATTTCTAAATTGGCAAGATTTTATTGAGATTAGCCTCTCTGTAGTTCTCTGGCAAAGTGGATTTCTCTTTGGGGCCCAAGATTTTGGTTCCCAAAGATTTTTCCCTGAGTCCCAATTCCAGTTAAGGGTTCCTTGTCACTGAGTGGATTTCTTGGCCAAATTAAAAGCTGTTGATTATCACCCCCACACCCCAGGCTTTGGCACCTCCATTGCACAAGTGATCACTTCTTGGCTCACTGATCTCTCCCAGAAGGAAGTGTATTCAGCCTTCTCATGGCAACAGTCTACATTTTACATCAGTGGTCTCTGCTTTCTCCAAATATCATTGACCAATTTCCTCTGGCAGCTTATGTAGCACCTTCCAGCACTGCACTTGCTACCATCTGGGGACTGGTTACCATTATGAATCCCACAGGGTCTCTTGGTTTTGTTCGATGACTTTCTCTGATTTCTTCAGCATAGGATTTTACCTTTGACCTAGGGTGTATTCACGAGCTTTGACAGAATCCTGTCTTATTTGGCGACCTCATAGGTCTCTTTGGTCAACAGTTCAGTGAGGGAAGGAGCCAATGACTGGGACAGGGAGTTGCAGGTATGATCAATTTTTCATGGGGTCAGGCTTCCTCCCCTTCTATTCATGGTCCCTCTTACCAGACAATGCCCACTTCTCAAGAGCTTACTATATGGAAGTAAGGATTTTATGATTTTGATTCATTATTGGTTTAGCTTACTATTTGTCCTCCCCTCTTCTCCCATTCCTTCAACCTCTTTCACAGTCTTTCACTTCCTCTAACAGATTTGCTTAAAGTTTAAGCTTAACCTGGTTAGGAACAGCATATGAGGAAGAATATGAAGCGTTTGATTCTGTTCTTTTGTGGGTTCACTAAGTAAGAGCTGCATCATCCTTAATCATCAGGGAAATGCAAATCAAAACAACAATGAGATTCCACCTTACTCCAGTCAGAATGGCAATCATAAAGAAAACCAACAATAATAGTTGTTGTTGAGGATGCAGGGGGAGAAAAGGAACCCTCATTCACTGCTGGTGGAATTACAAACTCATTCAACAACTATGGAAAACAGTGTGGAGACTCATGAACAAAATGGACATAGAGCTACCAATGGACCCAGCTATCCCTCTACTAGGCATCTACCCTCAAGACATCGCACCTCAGCACAAAGATATTTGCACAACCATGCTTATCACAGATCAATTCATAATAGCCAAGAACTGGAACCAACCCAAATGCCCATCCCTGGATGAATGGGTATCAAAGCTGTGGTACATTTACACGATGGAATTCTACTTAACGGAAAGGAAAAATGACATAATGAAATTTAGATACTTTGTTTCTAATCTTCCCTATGTTGTCTTTTTTAGTTTTATAGTTGGAGCTTTTATTTAAGTCTGTAAACAAATTTGTGAGAGAACTGTAATCAAATTTGTGAGGAATTGGATTTGCTCCCTTTTTTGATAATTTGAATTTCCTTTGGATAGCCATTTTGATTATATTCCTTTTCTGTGTTTATCTCAGGAACATGTTAACATTATACTAATGTCATTTGAAAGGTGCCAGTTTATTTTAAAAAGGTACCAGTAAGGTTGTAAGGCATATAAATGCTATACTTATACATTTCCCTTCTGTCTTTATATACAATACTACTACAGATTAACATGCTGTCCACTGTGGACCATTTTACATAATGCATTATTACCTTTTCAATCATATTGGGTAAAGAGAGAAGTTATGAAACAGAATTGTGCTAAGAACAGCTTATACATTTACCTGTGAGTTGCCTTTACCAGAACTTTCATTTATTTGTGATATTTTATTAATTAACATTTTTATACCAGTAATTCACTCTAGCTCAGGCTGACCTGAAACTCCCTCTGTAGCCCCATGTGGCCCTAGAAGTCACAGTGATCCTGTCACCTCAGCCTCACTTGTGCAGAGACTAGAGGTGTGCACATCCACACCTAATGGCTGACAATTTTTAGACATGTATATATTGTATTTTATCCTAATGCCCTCTCACCTCTATGGATGCTCTGTCCCATTTCTGAACATGGGTCTCACCAGTGTCTATACAACTGCATAAAATGTCTCCTATTCCCCCAGCCACTATTAACTACCTATGAGTCCTGAGGGACAAAGAGAGGCTCATGCCCTCCACTGTCATTCATGGCAGAATGAATGGTGGTCCTAGTATTCTATGAGCCTTGTCAGACACTATGGAGTCATGAATGCAGCAGGCATATTAAGTGTGGACAATAGTGTTCCATGACACTCCTCCCCATCTTCTGGCTCTTACATTCTTCCAGGACCCATCTCCCACATTTTTCTCTGAGCCTTAGAGGGAGTGATATAGATGTCTCATTTAGTGTTGAACACTCCAGAGTCACTTATTCCCAGCACTGTTAGAGGAACTTCCCTGACCAAATAATGACAGTAATCTATATGCAGAAATACACATTTTTTTCATATTTCTTATCAATAACTACATACATTGCATGAGCAAGTCTTCTGATGGTACCCAACACATTGGGGGCCCTCCGCAGTGTGTTTACTAAGCCATTCCATAGAATAGGCAGTTATGAATTATAGGAGAGGTAGCCAGGTTTTTACCCTTGTGTGTTGTTGCTGAGGGGGCAATGGCTCTAGTAGTATACCCCCCCATGGCTCTTATAATCTTTCCGCTCCCTCTTCCACTCAGATCCCTGAGTCATGATGGGTGACTTTTAGGTCTGCTTTACTGTTGAGGTCTTAAGAAACTCTGGATTTCTGCTTTGGATTGTGTTGAATATCCTCAGTATCTGTCTCCATTATCCTTTGCAGGTTATCTGATTTGCTATGGAGGTAGACTCTTTCTCACCTCATCACTTCTTCCAAGGACTAGTTTGGGCTCTATATCATAAGTTAGAGGAGATCATCTCCTGCCTGGGTGTCAGGCATCATCTCAGGTCCTGTTGGTGGGGTTGGGTTTTCCACGGTTCTCACTGCCTTCTGCAACATACAAATAGAATCTCCAACAGAGCGTGAGATGAGTACAGGTTAAATGAGACAAACATTGTTAATTTGTTGAGATTCTAATGTGTATAGACTCTCTGTAAATTTAGAGAGCAATTGGATCATATCCATTTAACTAAATAATGATAGTAGCTTCCCTCTAGGGCCTATGACCACTCCCGCCATTGGCTTTGGACTAGACTATCATTAACAGAACTAAATTTCCTCCCATTCAGAGAGCAGTTGGTTACTCGATATCAGTTAGGCCACAATTGTTCTAGTGGGCACTTCCTACCTGGCTAATTGGTTATGTATCTTGTAGGGTCCACTGGTGGGGAAGATTGTTGATGATTGCCCCCTCCCACACCCCACCTGCAGCCTGTATAGTACCTTTCAGCTCTATGAGATCTAGCCACCAGAAAGGAAGCTTTCAGTCTAGTCCCAGCTGACTACACATTGTTCTACAATAGAAACAATAAGGGGTGTTTTCAACAATAGGGTCTTAACACCTAATCTGGTTGTCAACCAAGAGCATGGACAATAGCCTGAAATACTTTGGGGGCCTGAAAGCCTCTATGCGCTGTTAACAATATATTGGGAGGAAGTATCCCAACCCTGAAACTAGGGATAACTTCTAGGGACCAAATTATTTACCTATGCAGGATATTTCTCTTTAAACATTTTTATATATATATGCATATATATATATATATATATTTAAATACATATATCTATGTATTTAATTACATTAAATACATATATATTATATACATATATATATTTAAATATATATTTAAATGTTTAAAGAGAAATATATATATATATAAATATATATATACACACATATACATATATGAGCTGTAGAGATGGCTTGGTGGTTAAAACATGTGCGTGCAAAGCAGAAGGACCCGAGTCTGATTCCCCATTACCTGCTTAAAGCCAGATGAACAAGGTGGCCCATGTGTCTGGAGTTCGTTTGCAGTGGCTGGAAGCTCTGGCATGCCCATTCTCTCTCTCTTTGTCTGCCTCTTTATCTCATCTCACTCACTCCCAAATAAATAAATAAATACTATATATATAAATAAGCTAAGGAAAAATATTTCCACATGGCTTGTTCATACATTTTTAGTTTTGATCAACCTTCCCTTCATCTTCTCTACCCCCACCCTACGTCCACTTAAACATTTCCATCCTCAGTACTCCACCCACTGTTTTCATTCCACATGTATTCAGCTTACTACATAAGCTTCCCCCCCATCACCTCTTCTACCTTCCTGACGGAGTCTCACTCCTCAGTGCGTTTAGTTCTTCTTATGGTTTCACATTATGGTCTGATTTCAATCTAAATATCTCTCTTCATCATTTTTCATATATAAGGTCTATTTAGAATGAAAATTCTCAGTTTTTTTTTTCATTGAGATATGTCGTAGTGTTGCCTTTATTCTTGGAGCATAGATTTGAAAGGGAGAAAATTCTTCAGTAATTGGATCGTTCTTTCATCTGAAATATAAATATACTCTGTGTGTTGGTCTCCATGTTTTCAGAGAAATTAGCTGTTAAATATTTTGAGTAAGGATTACTTATATGTAATATCTCTCTCTTTCTCTCTTGCTGTTATTCAAATTACCCTCTTTTATTATTTTTTATTGTCCATAATGAGTTACATTGTTTAGTGGGCCAACAATGAGTCGTTATCCCCAATTCCTCATTTCCCCCCTTCCCCATCCCCAGTCAGCTGGATATCCTCCACTGTGGGCCATC